>JASDQU010371434.1:119310-137726 GCA_032191745.1 Picea mariana | reverse complement strand
TCCATGATATCTAAACCAAAAATATAATAGGAATATATCTATATATCTAAAATCCATGTTCGATCAAAGGAGTAGGAGTGTAAACAATAGACACCTTTTTTTGGATTCTATTATTTTTCCCCCCAAAAAAAAAGAAGAAATTGCATTTATTTTTAATAACAAAAGTTTTCTAGATGCTTTTTAGCATTCAATACATTTTTCAACATTGATACACAAAAAGAGGATCAATTTTTCCACATAGCCACAAGCCAAGGCTATCCTCCACATTTCAAAAATAAATCTATACATGAATTTAGTCTTAGTACCAACAAAATAGAAACCTAAGATGAAAATCATTATAAATAGTCCCATATGAGCATATACTAATCAAATAACACAAGTTCATAAGAAAGGTCTAAGGTCATAATTAGTTTGGATTCTAATTATGTAAAAGTGTCTTGGATTTACTTATCCAGTCAAGATAGGTACATCCAACCACATATTTAGCATCTAGTCAATTGAAACAACTAATCATTATCATGATTCCATCTTTCATTGAACCCTTGAACTTGAAGTTTGTACATGGAACATAGGATATAATGACAAGGTGTATGGCCACATGTTGGCCCTTTGTTATGGAAGGTTGTGAAGATTAAGGAAAGAAGCGCGAAGTGAAAACTATGCAGAAGACAAGTTGACTAAGATTGGGTCAAAGTGACCAAAAGAGAAGAAAAGACGGAGCGAAGTAAGAGAAAGCAAGTCGTTGGATGGGGAGGTTGAGGAAGACATATCAACAAGGAAGATGGATCATGGACAACTCAGCAAGTGGAAAAATCCACCAATGGATTCTTTGGAGCACCTCGCAAGAAAGAAGGAAACCCAAGCTGACGAAGGCCTGGAAATGTAGGTTAAGTTGACCTAGGGTTTTAGACACCTAGGGTTTTGGTATTTAGGTTTTTGACACCTAGGTTTTGGCCTAAGGTTGTCTGAGATTCATTGTAATGTATAAATAAAGGTCAAGAGTACCTCGGATGGGTTCGATTATGGGATGATGAGTGATTGTTGTTATTGTTGAGATAGAAGTATCGTGTGGGGATAGAATTCTGTGTTGTAAGATCTTCAGCCGGGAGCGAAGATCAACCCTGTTGTTGGGTGCGCAGGGAGGGGAGATGATAAGAGAAAGAAACACAGATTTGCAAGCTAAGAGTACAGATAAAAATGTATGATTTCATCTAATATATTATAAAGTGCAGTTATGTGGACGTAACCCTAGGGAGAGGGTGAACCACATATATCTTGTCGTTGTGTGTGATTGATGTTGTGTTCTTATGATATCTGATATATTGTTAATGAAATATTGTGTTAGATCTTAGATATAGTTTGTGTAGTAATCTTAAGAAAGATAAAGAATAACTATATCTATGTGAGAGTGTTTCCCTGGATCCACTTTGCATTTCCTCTGGTTGTAGACACCTATGTTCTGCAACCCCCTATAGCTACTTCGAGTGAGACTGCATCTACTTTGTAGGTGTTGCCAAAAGGGCCAGTAGTCAGGGCTTGTTGGTGCACTATTAGAACTGACCTTGGGTCTGCCCCTATGCCAACAAATGGTTCTGTTGGCAGGAACAGGATATTCTTGAGGGAATGTCAAGGTGGTTTCCATCAAAGACAGAGATTCAAAAGTGGATGAAGAACAAGAGAAGGACTTCACTAAAGCTTAGAATAAGAACCCTAATCTTAGTATAGAGGATTGGTTGGGAAGGTATATCTTTACGGATATACATGAGATTTTCTTTCGAGGAATTCATCAGGAGATATACGATTGGCTAGCCAGATTAGCAGATACCCAGTTCGAAATCAGACTCAGACCACCTATGGTTTGGATGTCGACGCTGATCAAGAAGGTAAAGAGAGTTGATAACGTCATGTCAAGATCAGTAGACCACTTTTTTGATAATACCATTGGAGGTTACATTACTGAGTTTGCTATTGATAGAGTAGAATCATATAGCCAAGCATAGAGATATTTCTTTAAGGGACCGAGAGGAAAATTTTTAAATTTCCTAAACTTGAAGATCAAGATGTTATTGCATGAGAAGAACATCTTGAATATACAGTAGTGGGTCATATTGAAAAAGATAATTTTCAAAAATTCAAACAGCGATAGCGACACAGAGGTCGAACATATGCGTAGTGGGAGAACCTTTAGAGAAGTTCCTCTGGTGAACTTGTTTGAGAAGAATAAAAAACCACCAACACAAGAAGAAGGGTTCTATAGTGAAGAATAATAAGAGCTACTAAATGAGGAACATTCAGAGTCCACTAGAGCATAAGAAGGGAAGACTGAAGAACCTCGCCAAGAAGAGTCAAAAACTTCAGGAACTGCGCAGATTGTTGAAGCAAGTATTATTACACCTCTTGTTGTTTTAACAACATTAAGTAACCAAAGTAAACTAAGTTATCAGAGCATTGGTACAAGTGGTTTAGTGCATACTCAGTCAAGAACCCTAGGAAGATCTATGACAGATGAGATGAGGTTACCCACCTTTACGGGAGATGGATCTGAAGATCCTGATCAACATTGGTTCTTATGTGAAGTTGTATGGAGTATTAAGAATGTCACCGATGAAGCTGTTAAGAGAGCTCAGTTTAGTACTACCCTAAGAGACTACACATTGATTTGGTACATGAATTTTTTCCAAGGAGTTGTACAACCAAAACCGTTAAACGAGATCAATACTGCGTTGATTGCAAAATTCAAGAAACCCAAGTCGGAGTCGCAGTGCATCACAAAGTTGAAATAAATCAAGCAGAAAGTAGTTGAACCTATTTGGGAGTTTGATCAGAGGTTTAAGACCCTAACAGGCCATTTGATTTTTCAAATTCCAGATGAATATAATAGAGAATGTTTTATTGCTACCCTCTTACCACACGTCAGAGTCCCTCTGATGCAGCAGAATATTGCTTCACAGGCTAAGGCATTGGAGATTTCTATGAAACTAGAATTAATCCCTATGGGAGAGTCCAGCTTAGGTATGAGTCAAATTTTGAGTCAGCTAACTAGATTATCACTGAAGGTCGAAGATATGAAGAAAGATAAGGGAAAAGATAAAAGAGAAGATATTTGGTGTATCGGATGCAAATCAGAAGCTCATGACAAGGAGCACTGTCCTCTATTTCATGAATACTTGGCTTCAGGAGCCCTGAGCCCTTTGAAGCATGTTACTTTACCTTGGTGCGAGCTATGTAGAAATAGACATCACCCTGGAGAATGATATTACATGCAAAAATATGTCCAGACACCTACCAACCTTTACTGCACATTTTGTAAATCTGTGGGGCATGATGAGAAACATTGTAGGGCTTATGACCTCTTGCATTAAATATCAAGAGATACATATAGAATTCAAGGTGAGGTACAACAAGAAGGAAATATTATGCAGTTTAACTCCCCAAGAAGAGGAAAATTCAACCCCCATGGCGGATTTAGAGGAAGAGGATGAGGAGGAGGCATGGGCTGAGGTCGAGGTCAGATCATTTTTTATAAATAGGCACAGCCAGGTCACTTGGCAAAGGATTGTCAGAACCCTTGTACCACTTCCAGTTACTACAATTCATTTGAACATGTCATAGAAAATTGTCCTGGGTTGTTAGCTAAACTTCAGGAAAGACGAGGAGGGAACCAAAAAGTACAACTAATATCAGCAGAACCTCACGGAGTGGATCCTAGAGTCATCATTATCACTAGAGGAGGCACTTCTACAAGATAATATAGGGTGACTCCAGGGAAGGTTACAGAAGAATCAGGAGTTAGAAGAGTTGCGAAGAAGACACAGGAGTTTGATCCAAAGAAAAATAAGTAGACATTTGAAGAGTCAAGAAAAGAGTTTGAAAGAGATTAGGCTTCTTCATCAAAGGCACAACCAGAACTGAGAGAATGTGGAATTCCCCTGGCCTTTGATCAGTCTACTTCGCCCAGAGAAGGAAAATAGGTAAGAAGACTTATGGAATTCTTATGTACTTGCATTAATTTGATTAAGGATGAAAAATCCATACAAGAACTACAAAATTTGATTAGAAAATATGAGATAGGAAGGATAGATCCTCTACTAAATAAATCGGTACATCAACTATCCAAAAAGATAAGGACAAATAAGGAACTACACCTTAATGCCCAAATTGGAGATTATGATATAGATTATGTGATCCTCGACTTAGGGTTGGAGGTCAATGTTATGACGAAGCAGACCTAGGCACTGATGGGAAAACCTAAGTTGATCTATTCCCCTATCAAGATTAGGATGGCTAATCAGTAGGCAGTAAGCCCCTTTGGTAGGCTAGATCATGTCCCTGTGGACATCAACGGGGTAAGAACATTTGTGGACTTCGAGGTGATTGAGATAGTTGATGATAGTTGTCCTTATCCTGCGTTGTTAGAAATAGATTAGGATTTCAACATTTCCACTATTGTTTCCTTAAAGAAAATAAGAATGAAATTTGAAGGTGATGGCCTTAGTGTCATTGCACCTCTAGACCCTGATGAAGTTCAAAGATACACAGAACCCATCAGAGAGGAAGACTGGGCATATGAGCTAGAGAATATATATATCTTTTACAGCAAGACAACAGGATTACATTAACCCTACAGCAAATGAGAATTTAAGATTGCGAAGTGACAACGCATGTTCATCAAACTCAGAATAAGAACTAGATAACTAGAAGAAAAAAATCTTTGAAGTTTATGTGTGGAGATGTGCCAGATTGACCAGGGAAGTTCGTTGGATTGGCACAGAAGTAAGAAACTTGCCCACATTTGATGGTTTAAATCACTTAGAAACATTCTTACTGGAATTTGAAGAAGTTGTACCAGTACAACAAATATTGTTGGCACTAGATGAGGCTTTGAAATCTACTCCAGCAAGATGGTGGGGAACACATAAAAGGAACATCATGGACTGGATGCAATGTCGCACTTTGATGACAACGCGATTTTCAGACAACATTAAAAGATGTGAAGTTAGATACACAGGTCAAAGATGTCCGAAGGACCACGTGAAAGGTTGTGAAGAGGCTTGGAGCAGCATTCCTCAAGAGCAGTGGGTGCATAAGTTCATCAATACCCTAGACACAATGGCTATCAATTGGTACCTTCAAGCAGAACTGCACCTCACCACTTCAGATTGCTAGGGTATGACTCGAAACTTTGTATCTACATTTTTATTTGAAAGTCAGTATCCCATGGTGGATCAATATTTATAGGTTTTCAAACAAAAATTCTTTGAGGAGGAACCTAGCCTCCCTATGGAGCAAGAAGAGGATGAATGGACTGCACCTCTTTAGAAACTACAAGGAAGTTACAATATCAATGCCGATGAAGACGATGATCCTAGGAATGTGAACATCGCAGAAACGGAAGGACAAAGAGATGTAGAAGGACAAAGAATCGAACTACCTTTCATTGGACAACCGATCAAAATAGAGAAAGTTAATATTGAAATGGATCAAGCACCTAAGATTGCTAATGTTGGAGATTACTGCGACAATTCCACCATTGATAAGATCACAGAATTACTACAAGAATATCAGGACTTGTTCCCAACCAAGTTCATTGATATGAAGGGCATAAAAGGACCCATGGGAGATATGTATATCCCATTGAAATGAGATGCAAAGCCGGTCAATCAGAGACCCTACAGATTGAATCCCAAATATAAGGAGAAAGTGAAGATTGAATTAGACATAATGATGGAAGCAGGAATCATCAAACCTGTTGAAGAGTCAAAGTGGATTATCCCTATGGTGGTCCAATACAAGAAGACATGAGATATCAGGATCTGTGTAGATATCAGGAAGCTAAATGATGCCTATTTGCATGACCCAATCCCTACACCCTTCACAGATGAGGTTCTAGATAATGTGGGAGGACATGAGGTATATTCATTTACAGATGGATTTTTAGGTTATCACCAGATCAAGATTGCCAAGGAAGATCACTAAAAGACCACATTTGCAACACAATTGGGTTCCTACTAGTACACATTGATGCCTTTCAGATTGAAGAATGCACCAGCCATCTTTTCCAGGGTGGTGGTAGAAGCATTCAAGGAGTTTTTACATAAATTTTTGGAAGCATATTTTGATGATTGGACTATTTTTAGCTTATTACAAAATCATATTGAATGTTTAAGACTAATGTTGGATAAGTGCAAGCAATGTCATATTGCCCTGAATCTAAAGAAGTGCATCTTCTTTTCACCCTTTGGAATGTTGCTGGGCCATATTGTGTGTAAGCAGGGGTTGCTGGAAGATCCTTCCAAGATTTCCATTATTGTTCATCTACCCCCTCCTACTTTAGTTAGACAGTTGTGCACTACATTGGGACATACTGGATACTATAGGAAGTTCATTAAGGGCTATGCACACATTACAACACCCATGGAGAAGCTTTTGAAGAAATATTGTCAGTTTCAATGGACAGAAGAATGTCAGCAGAGCTTCGACACACTGAAACAGAAAATGGTTACTGCACCTATTCTGGTTTTCCAAGATTGGAGCAAGGAATTTCATGTGCAGGTCGATGCTTCATATATTGCACTAGGAGAAGTGTTAGCACAACCAGGAGCAGGAGATATTGACCACCCGTTAGCCTTTGGTAGCAAGAAGCTATCTACAGCTAATATAAACTACACTACCACTAAGAGAGAAGGTTTAGCCATGGTGTACATGCTGCAGAAGTTTCGACACTACTTGTTGGGAGGACATTTTAAGATGTTGACTGATCACTCTACCTTGAAATGCCTAGTCAACAAGCCAGTGTTGGGGGGAAGAATATACAGATGGCTACTATTATTCTAGGAATATTATTTTGAGATTGTGGTCAAGCCTAGGAGAATGAACAAGGGACCTAACCACTTGTCTAGGTTTGAGCATGGAGAGGACCCTACTAGTTTGGAGGATACACTACCAGATGCACAATTGTTGGCCATCATAAGGGTTGATGATCAATTTGTTGAGATAGTACAAATCCTTTCAACAGGAATGGCACCTAGTGAATATAAAATCATCCAAAAGAAACAATTGGTAGTGCGTGTTGCATATTTTTCACGTATAGCCAAACAACTATACAAGATGGGACCTGATGAAATCCTGAGGAGATGCGTTATGGAGGCAGAAAGACCACTGATTTTAGCAGAAGCACATGAAGGAATTGCAGGAGGACACTGCATAGGAAAAGAAACAATGCATAAGGTTCTTAGAGATGGCCTCTACTGGCCTACTTTACATAGAGATGCCAAGGAATACTATAAAGCCTACGATGTATGCCAAAGAGTTGGGAAGCCTTCCCTAAGAGATGAGATGCCTTTAGTACCACAACTGACTTTGTAGGAATTTGAGAAATGGGGAATTGATTTCGTGGGACCTATAAACCCACCAGGGAAGCGCACAAGAGCTAGATACATCATCACTATGACAAATTATTTGAAAAGATGGGAAGAAGAAAGAGCAGTTAAGAACTATAGTGCAACTACAACTGCATGATTTATATTTGAGGATATCATAACCAGGTTTGGATGCCCGAAGACCCTGATGAGCGATCAAGGAACACACTTTATTAATAAGACTATTAAAGCTTTGATTCAGGAATTTGAAGTCTTCCATCAGAAGAGTACTCCTTACCATCCACAAGCAAACTGGATGGTCAAAGCTTTCAACAAGATCTTGGAGACAACACTGACAAAGATTTGTAGTGTGAATAGGGATGACTGGGATTTGAGAGTACCAGTAGTGCTATGGGCCTATAGAACTACTTGCAAGAAGCTAACAATGCAGACTCCCTTTAAGTTGGTGTATGGCATAGAAGCAGTTGTCCCTATGGAATATTTGGTTCCTAGTCTCAGAATTGCAACATTCACAGATATGGATGACACTGGCATTGTTCAAGAGAGGCTTGCACAGTTGGTAGAACTAGAAGAATATTGATTTATTGCAGGATTCCATCAACAGGTACAGAAGGAACGAGAAAAGGCCTATCATGATAGGCACATCAAGAAGAAATCCTTCAAGCAAGGATATCTGGTATTGGTATATGACAACAAGTTCACAAAGCATCCAGGGAAGTTCAGGACACATTGGCTTGGGCCATATGAGGTTGCTTACATTACAGAAGAAGGATTTTCATAGTTGAAGACATTGAATGGAGAATGAAAGGAAGGTTTGGTGAATGGGAGTCGGTTGAAATTGTAATATGACAACTAGATGCGTAGAAGCATGAGAAAACAGGTCTAGGTACTAGGTGCAGTTGAAACTAGGTACCAGACACAAAAAAGAAAGTATGCACAAGGAAATAAGGGTGGGACAGATCCAAAAGAATAAGATGCCCCGCGCAGTCCAAAGACGAAGAAAAACAGAAGGTTTAGACCTAAAGTGCCTCGGGACGAGTCACATTTGAGTGTTGGGGTCTTGTTGTCCCTTGGTTATGGAAGGTTGTGAATATTAAGGAAAGAAGCATGAAGTGCGAACTACGCAGAAGACAAGTTGTCTGAGATTGGGTCGAAATGACCAAAAGAGCATAAAAGATGGAGCGAAGTAAGAGAAAGCAAGTCGTCTGACGGGGAGGTCGAGGAAGACAGATCAACAAGGTGTTGAAAAGTCAACAAGAAACATATGTCTAATTTAATTTTCCCTTAAATAAATTAGACAATAAATATTAATCTATTATTTCATCCATAACTGAGTGAGTTGGATTTGTAACAAAATTATGAGTGTAGTTAAGTGAGTTAAGATCAGTTTTACTAGTTGTAAGTAAACTTGCACTAGTGAGAGTTCAATAAATCAGTGAACTCACATGCAACTGAAGATTCGCCATGGTTAACTACATGGATGTCAGATCCAGTGGAGACCCAGTTGAGATAAAAGGTGAAAGGGATAGTTTGGTTATCAGTTGTGATTTGATCACACATGTAGTGGATATGCTTATACACATATGCAAACTAGGCAATTAACAATTCAATAGTGAGAATTCTAATTGCAAGGATTTGTGCAGAGGAGGCAAGCTGTCTGGACACAAGAATTGGCACATGTATTTGTTGATTTGTGTATGACAGTGTGAGATGATTATATTGTACTGAGATCTCTTGGATTAGAGTTTTTTATGAGATTGTTTCATGATTCATGATATACATAATATATAATAGTGGGGTTTTTAGCTTTACGTTTTCCCGGTAAAACTTATGTGTTATGTGTTCTTGATATTTCACTTTGTGATTGTGGTTGTGATCGTGGTTTAATTTTCTGCAAGAATAATAGTAGAAGCGATTATGTATTTAACAGTGGTGTAATTGTTAGATCAAGAGAATCACAAGAAATACTTAGTTTGTATTGAAATTTCTACATGGTATCAGAGCCATGGAGGCCACAGAGCTAAGAAAGTGAGGTGCGAACATAATTTCATTCTCACATGTCCCATCTCTAGTAGGGTGCAAACGCCAGTACTATAGACTACGCACAGTTCTCGAAGTAGAAATTCTTGCACCCTACTCAAAGGCAGGGTGTGAACTTCATTGACATTCTCACAGGCTGCTTAAGGGAGAAGTGCAAACTTCCCTTACCCCACAGTGAAGTACAGTGCGAACTTCCCTAGAAGGTTCACAGGCTATACACTATCAGGGTACGAACTTCCCTCAGGCTTCTCTCAGGTGGGGTACAAATCTCCTAGGGAAAGAGAAGCTGCAGCAGTTGAGTTTTGGTGGTTGGATAACATTGGAATTTGCAATATTTTCTTGGTGCGTCAGTTGATTCAAGAACAAAATGTCTTTCCATGGCTTGAGGTTGGAGTATGCACTCGAGGGAAGATCTAACTACATTGCTTGGAAGGACGGGATGGAGGCAGTACTCAAAGACAATGGCTTGAAGGATTACATTGAAAGAGATGTTCCTAAGCCGGATGTGACAGACACTACAAATATTGATGCATGCCAAAAGAAAGTGGAAAAGGTGAGGAGGATTCTGTTGGAGGGAGTACGAGACCACATTGTCTCAAGTCTCCATGGGAAAAACACACCACATGCAATGTGGAAGGTTTTGACAGATCTGTTACAAATCAGTAGCAACCATAGGAAATTGGCGCTCAAAGATAAACTCGGGAAGATCTAGATGGAGAAGGGCGACACCATTCCAAAATATCTCACGAAGTTTGTCCAATGTCGGGATGAGCTTGGAAGTGTGGGAATAACAGTCGTTGCTAATGATTTGGTGAGCTTGGCTCTTCTAGGACTTCCCAAGAGTTGGCACAGTTATCAAGACTCTGTCAATGGAAGGGAAAAATTGTTGGATTGGGAACGACTATGGTCGGATCTAGTGCAAGAGGAGTTCAGGCGAAACACCAGAGATGGATCTTCATCAAAGCATGATGATGAAGAGGATTGTTCTTTGACTGCAAAGGAAAGGAAAGGAAAAGGGAAGAAATTCTATCCAAAATCTGAGTCTAAAGTCAAGAAGATGGAATTTTCCAAAGTGAACTGTTTTCACTGTCACGAACATGGGCATCTCGCTACTAATTTTCCACAGAAGAAGAAGAACAAGATGGTTGTTGGAGTTGCAACTGGTGAGTCTCTTGTCTCACAATTTGAACTTGACTTTTCTTTGATCGCATGCATGGCTTCAAGTGCATCAGGATTGGTGTGGTATTTGGATAGTGGTGCTTTCTTCCACATGACGGGAGATAAAGAGTCTTTCATTGACTTGGAGGAGAAAGATCTCAAAATGCATATAGAGATGGGTGACGATGGACGATACAATGAAACTAGTATTCATACCATTACCTTTCAGAGGGAGTCAGGTAAACCATTTCAATTGAAAATTGGTATGCATGTTCCAGGTCTGAAGAAAAACTTGGTCTCATTCGCAATGTTGGAGGACAGAGGCTATGATGTTGTTTTTAGTAGTGGAAAATCCTACCTGTGACATAAAGCAACGGGTCAAATCAAGAATATAGGGATTCAAGTTATGAATCTCTACATGCTGGAGGTAGATGGCTGCAGTGCCATGATAGGCAAGGCAGAAAAATTGGTGAGCTGGGATGAAGGCAAATTATGGCACAGGAGATTGGGCCATCTTCATCTTGGAGCCTTGAAGATCATGCAGCAAATATCTACTGGACTTCCAAGGGGAACACTTTCTCAGTTAGATCAGTGCAAGGGGTGCACCCTAGGGAACTATTTAAAGTCCACCTTTCATGAAAAGGAGAACCATGCTTCGGTGATCCTGGAGAGAATTCACACGAACGTGTGTGGACCATTCTCGGTTGCTTTAACAGCAAAACATAGGTATTATGTTATTTTTGTTGATGAATTTTCTCATAAATGTTGGATATTCTTCATGCAGAAGAAGGATCAAACATTCTCAAAGTTCTATGATTTTAAAGCAATGGTGGAGAAAGAGTCGGGGAAGAAAGTGAAGGCTCTAAGGAGCGATAATGGTGGAGAATACATCTCTAACAAATTCAAAGTCTTCTGCAGTAGAGAAGGAATTCGAAGAGAAATCATATTGCCTCATAACCCACAGCAAAATGGGATCGCGAAGAGAAAGAACAGAATGATCGTGGGTGCAACACGAGCGATGTTGCATGATCAGGGCCTACCAATTCATTTGTGGGCAGCATGCAATACTGCAGTTTATGTGCAGAACCATTTTCCTTATAGAGTACTTGGCATGAGTACACATGAAGAAGATTTTACTGGTAAGAAACCTGATGTTTCCCATTTTAAAATTTTTGGCTCATCTATTTATGTGCATCTGACCAAGGATTCCAAGAAGAAGCTGGAACCGACTACTGAAGTTGGGTCATTTGTGGGGTACACAGAAACACCCCATAATTATTGTGTGTATTTTTCGAACAGTAAGATGAATGTTATACAACAGGATATAAAATTCGATGAGGGGAAAGCCATGCGGTTGTCGCTTGGGAGGGAGATAGACTTGCNTGGATCAGCCACATGAGGAGGTTCATGGAGTGGAGGAAACCACTCAAGAAGAGCCATCCATCATAAATGACAGAAAGCACACCACAGAAGTTGACAGATTGAGACTAGATGCTACAAAGAATGTAGGAGCCCCTACTTCACAGCGCAAACAGAGACAGTATCCTGATTGATTTGCTAGATACATGGCCCTCATGAGCAAATGTACTGTGACTGAAACATCTTCCTTTCAGGAAGAAATGCAGGACCCCACTTGGGTTGATGCTATGGTAGAAGAGTATGACTCCATTGTCAAAAATAGTGCATGGGAAATTGTCCCAAGACTAGTCGACGAATCAGTAGTAGGTTTGAGATGGATCTACAAGGTAAAGCAAGCTGCTGATGGGAATGTGGAGAAATACAAGGCTAGGTTTGTGGCCTGAGGCTTCTCACAGATCGAGGGGATAGATTATGATGAGACCTTTGCACCTGTCGCAAGGTACTCTTACATAAGATCCATCCTTTCACTCTCAGCGCAGATGGGCTGGCGCATTCATCAGATGGATGTAAAAACTACGTTTCTCAATGGGATCATTGAGGAAGAAGTGTACATTGAACAACCAGAAGGTTTTGAGACCTTTGACAAAGAGTCGCATGTGTGCAGACTCAAGAGAGCACTATATGGGCTGAAGCAAGCACCCCGTGCTTGGTACACTTCGATAGACAACTATTTCACTGGATTGGGCTTCACCAAAAGTGAAGTGGATGCAAACCTATACCAAATTGTGGTGGAGGGTAAGATTTTAATCATTGTTCTTTATGTTTATGGTTTAATACTTACTGGTGATGAGCAGCTGATACACTCATGCAAGGAGGACCTTGCAAAGGAGTTTGAGATGAAGGATTTGGGCCTTCTTCATTATTTCCTTGGATTGGAAATATGGCAATGAGATGGTGAACTTTTTGTGTCCCAAGGAAAATATGCAAGAGATATACTGGGTAAGTTTCACATGGAGGGATGCAATCCCATGGATACTCCTCTTCCAGGAATCTAGAGGAAAGAGGATGCTACTTCTGGAGAAGTAGTGGATGCTACTGTCTATCAAAAGTTAGTAGGTTCACTAATGTACTTAGTGAACACGAGACCGGTCATTTGCTACGCAATTAACCAACTAATTCAAGCGATGGTTAAGCCTACCAAACTCTTTTGGAAGGTGGGTAAGCATGTCCTGAGATATCTGAAGGGCACATCTAAGTATGGATTATGGTACAAACAGATGGATGAGGTGAAGTTGCATGGCTTCACAGATGCAGATTGGGCAGGCAGCCCAATGGACAGAAAGAGCACATCAGTGGGGATCTTTAGTATCAGATCTATAGTTGTTTCTTGGTACAACAAGAAACAGGGATTCGTGGCACTTAGTTCAGCGGAAGTGGAATACATGGCAGCGAGTCAAGCTGCATGTGAGGCTATCTGAATGAGGAAGATCTTGGTTGGTTTGTTTGGTTCTCATTTAGATCCAACAATGATTTATTGTGATAATCAGAGTTGCATTAAACTCTCGATTAATCCTGTGTTTCATGACAGATCTAAACATATAGATATCCAATATCATCATCTCAGAGATTGTGTGCAGTGGAAGATGATGTTGTTTCAATACATTCCTATGGAATATTAGGATGCAGACATTCTGAGGAAGGCGTTCACCAGGAGCAAATTCAAATATCATAGAGACAGGATTGGGGTGAAGGAATCCCTTTCCTTTTGAGAGGGAGTGTTGAAAATTCAACAAGAAACATGTGTCTAATTTACTTTTCCCTTAAATAATTAGACAATAAATATTAATCTATTATTTCATTCATAACTGAGTGAGTTGGATTTGTAACAGAATTATAAGTGTAGTTAAGTGAGTTAAGATCAGTTGTACTAGTTGTAACTAAAATTGCACTAGTGATATTTTAGTAAATCAGTGAACTCACATGCAACTGAAGATTCGCCACGGTTAACTACATGCATGTCAGATGCAGTGGAGACCCAGTTGAGATAGCAGGTGAAAGGTACAGTTTGGCTATCAGTTTTGATTTGATCACACATGCAGTGGATATGATTATGAGCATGTGAAAACTAGGAAATTAACAATTCAATTGTAAGAATTAGGATTTGTGCAGAGGAGGCAAGTTGTCTGGACACAGGAATTGGCACATGTATTTGTTGATTTGTGTATGACAGTGTGAGACGATTGTATTGTACTGAGAGCTCTTCGATTAGAGTTTTGTATGAGATTGTTTCATGATTCATGATATACATAATATATGATAGTGGGGTTTTTAGATTTACGCTTTCCCGGTAAAACTTTTGTGTTATGTGTTCTTGATATTTCACTTTGTGATTGTGGTTGTGATCGTGGTTTAATTTTTCGCAAGAATAATAGTAGAAGTGATTATGTATTTAACAATGGCGTAATTGTTAGATCAGGAGAATCGTAGGAAATACTTAATTTGTATTGAAATTTCTACATGGTATCAGAGCCACGGAGCTAAGAAAGTGAGGTGCAAACATAATTTCATTCTCGCAGGTCCTGTCTCTAGCAGGGTGCGAACTTTAGTACTGTAAACTATGCACAGTTCTCGAAGAAGAAATTCTCGCACCCTACTTAAAGGCAGGGTGTGAACTTCATTGACATTCTCGTAGGCTGCTTAAGGGAGAAGTGCGAACTTCCCTCATCCCACATTAAAGTACAGTGTGAACTTCCCTAGAAGGTTTGCAGGCTATACACTATCAGGGTGCGAACTTTCGCAGAGAGTTCATAGGCTAGGCACTGGTAGGGTGAAAACTTCCCTCAGGTTGCTTTCAGGTGGGGTACGAACCTCCCAGGGAAAGAGAAGTTGCAGCAGTTGAGTTTTGGTGGTTGGATAACATTCAAATTTGCAAGATTTTCTTGGTGCGATAGTTGATTCAAGATCGAAATGTCTTTCAATGGCTTGAGGTTGGAGTATGCACTCGAGGGTAGCTCTAACTACATTGCTTGGAAGGACGGGATGGAGGCAGTACTCGAAGAAAATGGCTTGAAGGATTACATTGGCAGAGATGTTCCTAAGCTGGATGCGACAGACACTACAAATCTTGATGCATGACAAAAGAAAGTGGCAAAGGTGAGGAGGATTCTGTTGGAGGGAGTACGAGACCACATTGTCTCAAGTCTCCATGGGAAAACCACACCACATGCAATGTGGAAGGTTTTGACGGATCTGTTACAAAACAGTAGTGACCATAGGAAATTGGCGCTCAAAGATAAACTCAAGAAGATCAAGATGGAGAAGGGAGACACCATTCCAAAATATCTCATGAATTTTGTCCAATGTCAGGATGAGCTTGGAAGTGTGGGAATAACAGTCACTGCTGATGATTTGGTGAGCTTGGCACTCCTAGGACTTACCAAGAGTTGGCACAGTTATCAAGACTCTATCAATGGAAGGGAAAAATTGTCAAATTGGGAATGACTATGGTCGGATCTAGTGTAAGAGGAGTTCAAGTGAAACCCTAGAGATGGATCTTCATGAAAGTGTGATGATGAAGAGGATTATGCTTTGACTGCCAAGGCAAGGAAAGGGAAAGGGAAGAAATTCCATCCAAAGTCCGAGTCTAAAGTCAAGAAGATGGATTTGTCCAAAGTGAAGTGTTTTCACTATCACGAACATGGGAATCTTGCTACTAACTGTCCACAGAAGAAGAAGAACAAGATGGTTGTTGGAGATGCAATTGGTGAGGCTCTTGTCTCACAATTTGAACTTAACTTCACTTTGATCGCATGCATGGCTTCAAGTGCATCGGGATCAGTGTGGTATTTGGATAGTGGTGCTTCCTTCCATGTGACTGGAGATAAAGAGTCTTTCATTGACTTGGAAGAGAAAGATCTTAGAATGCATATAGAGATGGGTGATGATGGACGATATAGTGAAACTGGTATTCATACCATTACCTTTCAGAGGGAGTCAGGTAAACCATTTCAATTGAAAAATGTTATGCATGTTCCAGGTCTGAAGAAAAACTTGGTCTCAGTCACAATTTTGGAGGACAGAGGCTATGATGTTGTTTTTAGTAGTGGACAAACCTACCTGTGACATAAATCAATGGGTCAAGTCAAGAATATAGGGATTCAAGTTAAGAATCTCTACATGCTGGAGGTAGATGGTTGTAGTGCCATGATAGGCAAGGAAAAAAAAGTGGTGAGCTGGGATGAAGGAGAATTATGGCACAGGAGATTGGGCCATCTTGATCATGGAGCCTTGAAGATCATGCAACAAATATCTACTGGACTTCCAAGGGTAACTCTTGCTTAGTTAGATCAGTGGAAGGGGTGCACCCTGGGGAAGTATGTAAAGTCCATCTTTCATGAAAAGGAGA
Organism: Picea mariana; assembly: GCA_032191745.1. Classification (NCBI taxonomy): domain Eukaryota; kingdom Viridiplantae; phylum Streptophyta; class Pinopsida; order Pinales; family Pinaceae; genus Picea; species Picea mariana. Next base: position 121,385 of record JASDQU010371434.1, on the reverse strand, counting down.
ACCATGCTTCAATGATCCTGGAGAGAATTCACACGGATGTGTGTGGACCATTCTCCATTGCTTCAACAACAAAACATAGGTATTATGTTATTTTTGTTGATGAATTTTCTCGTAAATGCTGGATATTCTTCATGTAGAAGAAGGATCAAACATTCTCAAAGTTCTGTGAGTTTAAAGCATTGGTGGAGAAAGAGTTGGGGAAGTAAGTGAAGGCTCTAAGGAGCGATAATGGTGGAGAATACATCTCTAATGAATTCAAATACTCCTATAGCAGAGAAGGAATTCGAAGAGAACTCATAGCGCCTCATAACCCACAACAAAATGGGGTCACGAAGAGAAAGAACAGAATGATCGTGGGTGCAACACGAGTGATGTTACATGATCAAGGCCTACCAATTCATTTGTAGACAAAAGCATGCAATATTGTGGTTTATGTGAAGAACCATTGTCCTCATAGAGTACTTGGCATGAGCACACATGACGAAGCTTTTATTGGTAAGAAACATGATGTTTCCCATTTTAAAGATTTTGGCTCATCTATTTATGTGCATGTGACCAAGGATTCCAGGAAGAAGTTGGAACCGACTGCTGAAGTTGGGATATTTGTGGGGTACATAGAAACACCCCATAATTATAGTGTGTATTTTCCGAACAGTAATATGACTGTTATGCGACGGGATATAAAATTTGATGAGGGAAAAGCCATGCAATCGTCGCTTGAGAGGGAGCTAGACTTACATGCAAAAGAGGAACTACTGGTTCCCAAGGATGAGTCTCAAGATGTGGATCAGCCACATGAGGAGGTTCATGGAGTGGAGGAAACCACTCAAGCAGAGCCATCCATCAGAAATGGTAGAAAACACACCATGGAAGCTAACAGATTGAGACTAGATGTTGGATAGAATGTAGGAGTCCCTACTTCACAGCGTAGACAGAGACAGTCTCCTGATCGATTTGTTGGATACATGGCTCTCATGAGAAAATGTATTGTGGTTGAACCATCTTCCTTTCAGGAAGTAGAGCAGGACCCCACTTGGGTTGATGCTATGGTAGAGGAGTATGAATCCATTGTCAAAAATAGTGCATGGGAAATTGTCCCAAGACCGGTCGACAAATCAGTGGTAGGTTCAAGATGGATCTACAAGGTAAAGAAAGCTATTGATGGGAGTGTGGATAAATACAAGGCCAGGTTTGTGGCTCGAGGCTTCTCACAGATCGAGGGGATAGATTATGATAAGACCTTTGCACCTTTCACAAGGTACTTTTCCATAAGATCCATCCTTGCACTCTCAGCGCAGATGGGCTGGCGCATTCATCAGATGGATGTAAAAACTGTGTTCCTCAATGGGATCATTGATGAAGAAGTGTACATTGAACAGCCATAAGGTTTTGAGACCTTTGACAGAGAGTCACATGTGTGCAGACTCAAGAGAGAATTGTATGGGTTGAAGCAAGCACCATGTGCTTGGTACAATTGGATAGACAACTATTTCACTGGATTGGGCTTCACCAAAAGTGAAGCAGATGCAAACCTATACCAAATTGTGGTGGAGGGTAAGATTTTAATCAATGTGCTTTATATTGATGATTTAATAGTTACTGGTGATGAGCAGTTGATACACTCATGCAAAGAGGACCTTGTAAAAGAGTTTGAGATGAAGGATTTGGGCCTTCTTCATTATTTCCTTGGATTGGAAATATGGCAGCGAGATGGTGAACTTTTTGTGTCTCAAGGAAAGTATGCAAGAGAGATACTGGGTAAGTGTCACATGGAGGGCTGCAAACCCATTGATACTCCTCTTCCAGGAAATTGGAGGAAAGAGGATGCTACTTATGGAGAAGTAGTGGATGCTACTGTCTATCAACAGTTAGTAGGTTCGCTGATGTACTTAGTGAACATGAGACCGAACATTTTCTACGCAGTTAAACAACTAAGTCAAGAGATGGTTAAGCCTACCAAACTCTTTTGGAAGGTGGGTAAGCATGTCCTGAGATATCTGCAGGGCACATCTGAGTATGGATTATGGTACAGACTAATGGATGAGGTGAAGTTGAATGGCTTCACGGATGCAGAT
>JASDQU010371434.1:18706-33067 GCA_032191745.1 Picea mariana | reverse complement strand
ATCCATTTCATGATGATACATGGGCTAATCATTTCTTGATTAACATCATTTAACAATTGGCTTTCATTCATATGTATATGTGTTAGTGTTGGATGACAATATCATTTATTATTGTCAGAGTGTCTTAATAATCACTAATACCAAAGAAATATATATGTTTATTGCTAGAGCGATGTGGTAATTTCTGGCCTTATATATATTCAAATGAGGCCAGAAATTACCACATCGCTCTAGCAATAAACATATATATTTCTTTGGTATTAGTGATGATTAAGACACTCTGACAATAATAAATGATATTGTCATCCAACACTAACACATATACATATGAATGAAAGCCAATTGTTAAATGATGTTAATCAAGAAATGATTAGCCCATGTATCATCATGAAATGGATTTCCACCATTGATGTAGTTTCACAAACTCCAATTTGCCTTCCCTCTCATAAAAGAAAACATTCAATTTGGCAATGGTGTTCAAAGGGGTGACCTTACACAACATATATGGCATGATTTCAGTATATAGTTTATGAATCTAAGCAACAAACTGGACGCACTAGATACATAGTAAGGGACACTCCATTCATGTATATTTCACCACCCATACACTCAAATAATAACATGTTATGGGGGAGAATGCATGGGATTTCCAATTGTCTAGAAGGAAGTAGTTGTTAAAGACAAGAAAATGAGAATAGAAATCAATCTAGATATGAAACTAGGATTAACAACTCTTTAATCTCCATTGTCAATTTCTTCTAATCTCTGAATGGACGATATGTGTGCACACAATTTCCAAACCCATAATTTACCCAAGGGAGAAAATGTCGATGTTTGTAGCATCGGACAGGTATTTTCACACAAGTCTAAGTGTATAGATGTGTGGAAGTCATCCAAAGCCTTCTACCTTAAGAAATTACTTTAATTAAAGGAATTATTCAAGTAAAGTGATTTTATTAATTAGTTGAGTTTATTTAAGGAAATGTTTTAATTAGTATTAGTGAATTAAATATTAGTCATTGATCTCAAGTGAGGTGAGAAGTAATCTCATCCATCAATCACTTTGTATATTAGGGTTAGGTCATAACTCAATATTATAAAATCAAGTCTAGGGTAAAGAAGGAGTGAATCAATAGAGAGATATTGACTTGACACAGAGAGTAGAGAAGGACTTTTTCTTAAGAAGATATTGGATAGGTGGAGAAGGACTTCCATCTAGGGATCAGGTCAAGGAGAAGAGAGAACAAAGGCAGTCACAGGTGGGTTTTAGTAGATCATAGCTGCAAAAGAAAGGTCGAGTTGTACAGAGTTTTTCATGTAGTCTTTGAGTGTGTGTACATGGGTTTTAGTGGAGACAGGCGTGCATACGTGGGTTTTCTTAAGGAAAGGCATGTACATCTTGGGAAACGAGCAAGTTCGAGGTAGTACAAAAAAAGTACAAAAAAACAGAAGGTGTTAGTGTTTACAAGTGTTGTCTAAATTTTTATGTATTTCCCTATGGGCCATTTTCCCAGTAAGGGATCCCTTGTAAGCTTTGAAGTTATTTGAATGATAAGATTAGTTTATGGGAAGAATATGTGTGTGTCTTGTGTATGAAATTTTGGTTTCTACTATAGCTTATGCTATATCTATTTGAGTTGATTATTCCAACAATGTATGTTGTTTCATGAGCTGATAATTTTATTTACAACAAGGAAATAACTAGATAACATGATACCTAGAGGCTAGAGTAGGGTAAATTCAACATGGTATCGGAGCCTATGCTATGAGAGGAAGACAGATCTCAGATCCATAGCAGTTGTTACTATATTTTTCATACCTACAAGGAGATCTTTGCCTATTGATAACCAACAGTCAAAAATCAAGGGTTGGATTTTAGGTAAACAATTGTACTTAAGAAGATCTAGGGTTTTGCATTTGTAGGGATTTGTACATGGGTTTTAGAAGGAACAATCACATACATACATGGTTTTCATTGGAGACAGTTGCGTATACACGATTTGTAGTAAGAAAGGTTGCATGCATACGTGGGTTTCAGAAATGATAGGCACATACAAGATCATATGAGTCAGTATTGGGGCAGTTTTAACAACAAGTTATTTCCAAGGTATTTTATTGGGTCTAAGGGATGGCATCAACAAGTCTGAGAATTGAAGATAAATTGGATGGAGCATCCAACTTCCTATCTTGGAAAGAAATAGTTACTTTGGCATTGAAGGAGTATGACCTTTGGGAGTTAGTGAACAAAGCAATTGTTCCATTGATAGATCTGGTAGATTTTGCATCTCATGAGAAGAAGGAGACCAAAATTGAGAGATTTATCTTGGATTTGGTGAAAAATCATATAATTCCTCACTTATCCGAGAAAAAAATGACTAAAGAGATGTTTGATGCCCTATAAGGATTGTTCCAGAGCACTAACATGAATAGGGAGATGGTCTTAAGAAATAAACTCAGATCTATGCAGATGTCTAGATATGACAATGTTTCCAGTTATTTCATGAGTATCACTCAGGTACGTGATTATATTGCAGCCACAGGGGATAAATTGGATGACATAGAGCTCATGAATGTGGTATTGAATGGTTTTCCCAAGTCTTGGGAACCATTTGTCAAGGGAATTTGTGCTTAGGAAAAAATCCCATATCAGTAGAGGCTTTGGGATGATTGCATGCAAGAAGAGACTGGGGAGGTGTCTAAGAGTAGAAAGTAGGTAAGTAGTGATGATAACTTGGCCCTTGTCAGTAAGACAAGGAAGGGAAAAGGAAAGGGTTCCAACAAGAAGGGTAGAAATGATGGAGGGCATTGCAGTCAGGGAAGAAAAAAGACTTGAGTAAAATCAAGTGCTTCTCATGTAATAAGAATGGAAATTATGAATCTCGGTGTCCATAGAAGAAAAAGGGAAGAGGAAATATGCAAACAATAGCATCAACATAGATGCAGCTAGATGAGTTTGCAGTGAAATTTGGGAAGGATTTCTCACTAGTTTTTTTCCTTTCTACTAGCATAAATACTAGGAGTGCATGGTACTTGGACAGTGGTGCATCTCGTCATATGAAAGAAGCACAGGAGCTATTTAGCAGTATGAAGGAGAGGGACTCCGGGATTCATGTGGAGATTGGTGATGATGCCAAGTATGCAATGAAGGGAGAGGGAACATTTTTGTTCCAGCTTAAGTCAAGAGTTTTGTTTGATGCCCAGGATGTGCTTTATGAACCAGGATTAAAAAAGAACTTTCTCTCAGTATCAACTATGGGGGATAGGGGATTTTCCATTAGTTTTCAGAGAGGTAAAGTACTCATACATCTAGAGAAATATATCCCAGACACAACAGTGGTCATTGGGGTGAGAGAGGGAACTTTATACAGGTTGTAGGGAAATCATGTCCAGGATTTAGTACATACCAGTAATAGCTTGTGTGAGTTATGGAATAGGAGGTTGAGACACTTTCACTACAAGGCATTGTTGATTTTGATGGGTATTGTTATAGGTATTCCAGAGTTCATTGTTGAGCAGTAGGAAGTGTGCAGAGGGTGTGCACTTGGAAAGAATACCAAGGATTATTTTCCAAGCAATGAGAGTAGGTCCAAAGGGATCTTGGATATTATACATTCATATGTGAGTGGATCGATGCCATTAGCATCAGTGCACAAAGTGTCGTACTATGTGACGTTCATTTATGACTTTTCCTGATCCAAAAATCCTTAAACACCACTTATTTCTTTACAATGTATACATGAAGCATCTAACTTGATTCAGAATAATTTCTTGATCGTATTGAGGTGACTTGCAGAAAAATGATGATGTGCTTCTTATCCCAAACTCATAAATTGATGCTTCATTTGCAGAATGAATGAGATGACACATCAGAAAATAAAAGAACTCAAATTACATATATGGATGACATATTGCTTCATCTTCAAAGTCCCTTTAGATAGTATGATGGTTCTCCAACATCTCAAAAATACCAAATTACATTACAACATGGGCTTGCAAAATCCAATTTAATAGACTCTCTTTAATTCCACTACTCCAAATAAGAAAATGAGTTCACCATTAGAATCCTTGTGAAATTTTAAGAAATTTGACTATAAGTCGACCAAATTCCGAACTAGCTCAATTTTACCCTCTTTACATGCAAACGATGCACTATGGCACTCATTAATGGAAATTTGGACTAAGACTTTTACAAATGTCCTATGATCATAAAATAGACCTCAAATTCATACTCCTTGCTAAAAATCATGAAAATGAGTATAAATTTGCCTAGGTACATTTAATATACCTCATGGCATGTTTTTCTATGCAATGCCAAACTTAGCTCCTTCTCTGCACACAAATTTATGCAGTTCATACAGCCTCAGGATCCATGCACTGCATCAGGACCTATTTCATCTGGAAGTATGTGCACATAAGGATGTGTCGTGCATTAGGATTTGTGCCCATAAATAGGTCATGGGTACTCAAACCGTAACCGCACCTTTCGTTGATGTTGACATCATATTAAATGTGGGTTGGTTGGGTTTGTTGTAACAACCACCATATTTGGCATATTGGTTAAGTAATTTGGTTATTGTATAGTAGGTAGTGGGGTTGAACCTCGTCAATCATACTACAACATAGTATTTTGCTATAACATATATGGGGTGGTTATGGCATAGTTCTCGGAGCAATATATATAACATAAAGTTTAACAATCCCCACATAGATTACATGGATGGTTGCAATCATATGGTATATACGACATGTCCACAAGCTATGGGTCGAGGGCTTAGAGCCTCAGCCCTTTTTTCCACCAATTAAATCTTTATACAAGCTTAAATAAATTCACCAACATGTATGGTTAAGTAACACTTGTGTGGCGTGATGGTAGTGGAGGATTTGGTAAGTTATAGGAGGTCACGAGTTCGACCCTCATCGACTCCATAATTTTACATAACCATGACCATAAAGGCCAATGGGAGGTTTCCCCGTGGCAACCTCACATTGTCTTATCTCTTCCACTTGTCAACCTGTGATTGGACCACTTGGTTTGTACAATCTTTCCAGTCACCTGCCTTGCATGTACAATCATGTGCCACGTGTCACTTTTCCCTTTGACTTTTTTACCAAGTTGACTTGAAATTTGACCGCTCATAACTTTTGCATATGAAATTTGTTTGAATTGTCATTTGTGCCGTTGGAAAGATAACGACAAGCTCTACACATTGATGGAATTTTTGAGAGAATTTGGAATATTTGAATTTTGAGAATTTATAGATCCCCTAGGACCTCTGTGAGCATTTTGGATCTTTCTAGACCTATGTGAGTGTTCCTTAGATCCTCCTAGATCACACCTTCCCACTGAAGAAATTTTGGACCTCTAAAAGTATAGATGTTCAACAACTTAGTGATAATTGTAACTCACTCTTCCACCTTACTGAGATGCTCTTTATCCAGTAACTTAGTGAGGAAGCTTCTTCACGTTTCCATCTTGTTGAATAGTTTGGAACCCAGTATTCATCTTGGATCTTCAATATTAGGTATTAGATCAGTGTACTTTTGTCTGCTTCTCTAAAACATGGCTCTGAATCTGGTTGTTGGCACTGTCGCTAATAGAATATAGCTTTGTTTCTGGCTCATAGATTCCCTGACAACAAAAGTCATGTTCATTGAATCTCTGCAATACTTGAATATGGTGTTCAACATCCACTCCCATCTTCTTTTATTGAAGATAGTCTATCTTGGCCAATATGAAACCAAGTCAAATGTTGATCTATGCCTTTCCCTTTTGGATTCATTGTTCTTGTAATATTTATGTATCTGCAAGAGTCTCTGAATGAATTATTTGTTCATTACTTCTTTCATGCCTTAAAAACAACTCGATATATATTGTTACCATTGTACTTGACTTGCTTCTTCTCAAGGTATACATCCACACAAACATGACATAGTATTTTAAATATTCTTATAGCATGCATCTATATGCCTCTTACAAGAGGATTATTTCTCCTTTACCACCTCTAGAAATTTTTTCATTACTTCAATGCCCTTTTTTCTTCAGATCTACATGTTCCAACTGCCATCATCCTTCTGTTCCTTCAGCTTTGGTTATTCATAATCAAGAATGTTAACTTATACAATTTGATCCATATGTATCCCTTTAGCTGATGACGAGACAATACAATTGTCTATCTGTTATCAAAAGGATTAGAACTATCTATAATGAGATTCTTCTCACTCTAAAATAAAGTGGCTATATAGAAACCCTTTTACAAGATTCCCCTCACTTAGAATGAAGCAGCTATATAGAAATCCTTATAACGATATTTATCTCACTTCTAACAATATGTAAGGTGGCTATATATAAATCCATTTAACGAGATTCCTCTCACTCTTAACATCATTTAAGGTGGAAATACAGAAACTCTCTTACAAAATTCCTCTCACTCTTATCTAAGGTGGTAATATAGAAATTTTACAGAGTCACTCTCACTCTTATAATTTTACAATGAGTGGCTTACAAGCCTTATAATAAAATTTTAGAATATATCTACATATGCATATCAGCTTACATATTTACAAATATACATATTTACAATGAAATGTTCTAATGGATGGTTTATTCATGGACTCGTCCTTCCTTTAGTACTGGAAGGAGTTTCACAGTTGCCTATCTCTGACAATGCCTCTGACGTTTATTTTGAATCTGACATTGAATATGATGCAGAAACTGATATTGAATCCAATAAACCATTAGAACAAACTATAGGCATTCCCAGTAACCTATATAACCACTCCTTGTGAACACCAAGCACTATTGTTGTGCCTGGAGCAACTTCCCTTGAATACACAAGTACCTGGACATTCCATAATGTGATTGCATAGCCTTCATCTTCAAATGTTGCAACTGAGAGTAGGTTTACTTTCAAATATGAAACATATAACATATGTTCGATTACCAGAAATCCTCCTGACTCAAGATAGAATCTTACATATCCATACCCTCTTATTGCTTGTCTGGTATTGTTTCCATATCCTACATATCAATCTGTGTGGGACTATGAGAAAGTCATAAATATTGATCTCATCTCGGTCATGTGGTGAGATGATCCACTGTCCACAAACCATTCCTTGATGTATTCATATATCACTTTTCCAAGACCATCCATAAGGAAGTATTATTTCTCAAATCTTTCGATAAGATCATTAACTTCATTTGGAGTTGTTGTTTGTCTTCTTGCAAGTGATTTTACATCTTTCATGTTCTGCTTCTGACATAAGTGCAGGTAAAGTGTCTATCACTTCTCGATATGATGTCCACTCTTACCATAATAAGAGCAGAGTGTCTTGTTCCCATCTTGGAACCACGATCCCTTTTTATCATTACCCCTTTTCCTTTACTTTCATAAATGATTTTTACCTTTAGCCTTCTTATTAGATATCTCTTCCTGCATAGAATATCTTCTTCAACACTTCTCCACATCATGGTTGCTAGTTCCACAAGAAGCACATGGATACTTAGACCATTTACTAATGGAAAAAGTCTTCATTCCCTCTTTAGCATGCACATATTTCTTTGGATATGTCGTACAAATGTTACCTTTTTCTTGACTGGAAGGTAAGGCTAACTTATTATGAAGGACCTTTTCATCTAAAGTCCTCTTTGCTTTAGTTTTCCTTGAGAATTCTCCGTCTTGACAGGAAAAAAAATAATATGAGGAGTCATCTTTATCAATCATGCCTTTTGAAAGAGGTAGTCCCTTTTTCATCAAAGATTTTACATTCTCATCCTACCAATCTTCATGGATTGGTATTGATGGTGTCAATACTTGATTCCTTATTTGCAAATTTATTTCCAACTCATGAAAAATACCCTTATGGAATTCCTCATGACATATCAGTTGATCTTTCATCCTCTGCTTCTCTTCCTCAAGAGCTTGCAACTACATTCTTAACTCAGAATTCTCCTTCTGGATTTTCCAATTAATGTTCTTCTGTAGTCTCGACTTCATGAGAAATTTACTCATTTTATCCTCTTGATAAGAGCCTTCAAAATATTCATCAACTGAACTCTTGGATCTCATCACATCAAAAACTTGCAAATACACGTCAAAACTAGATTTGATACCAATTTATCTGAAAACCATTAGACACCACTTATTTCTTTACAATATATACATGCAACATCTAACTTGATTCAGAATAATTTCCTAATCGTATTGAGGTGATTTGCAGAAAAATGATGATGTGATTCTTATCCAAAACTGATAAACTGATGATTAATTTGCATAATGATGAGATAACACAGCATAAAATAAAAGAACTTGAATTACATATATGGATGACATATTACTTCATCTGCAAAGTCCCTTTAAATAGTATGATTGTTCTCCAACATCTCCAAAATACCAAATTACATTACAACATGAGCTTGAAAAAGACAATTTAATAGACTCTCTTTAATTCCACTACTCAAAACAAGAAAATGAGTTCGACATTAGAATCATTGTGAAATTAGGAGAAATTTGACTATAAATTCGACCAAATTCTGAACTGACACAATTTTACCCTCTTTACATGCCAAACGATGCACTATGACACTCATTAATGGAAATTTAGACTAAGACTTTTACAAATGACCTGTTATCATAAAATAGACCTCAAATCCATACTCCTTGTGAAAAAATGTGAAAATGAGTATAAAGTTTCCTAGGTACAGTCAATATACCTCATGACATGTTTTTCTATGAAATGCCAAACTTAGCTCCTTCTCTGCATGCAAATTTATGTAGTTTGTACAACCTCAGGATCCATGCCCTACATTGGGATATATTTCATATCAAAGTGTGTGAACATAAGGATGTGTCGAGCATTGGGATCTATTCCCATAAATAGGCCATGTTCCCTCCAACCGTACCTCCACCTTTCGTTGATGTTGAAATCATATTAAATGTGGGTTGGTTGGGTTTGTTATAACAACCTCCATATTTGGCATATTGGTTAATTTTTTTGGTTATTGTATAGTAGGTCGCAGGGTCAAACCCCATCAATCATACTATACATATTATTTTGTTATAACATATATGCAGTGGTTATGGCATAGTTCTCAGAGAAATATATATAACATAAAGTTTAGCAATCCCCGCACAGATTACATGGATGGTTGCAGTCATATGGTATATACAACATGTCCACAAGCTATGGTTTAAGGGGTTAGAACCTCGGCCCTTTTTTCCACCAATTAAACCTTTATACAATCTTAAACAAGTTCTCCAACATGTATGGTTAAGTAACACTTGTGTGGTGCGATGGTAGTGGAGGCTTTGGTAAGGTTATAGGAGGTCGCGGGTTTGACCCTCGTCAACTCCATAATTTTACATAATCGTGACCATAAAGGCCAATGGGAGGCTTCCATGTGGCAACCTCACATTAGCTTATCTCTACCACTTGTCAACCTGTGATTGGACCACTTGGTTTGGAGGATATGCCTAGTCACCTTCCTGGCATGTATGATCATGTGCCACTTGTCACCCTTGCAGTGGTGACATATCTCAACTTTTCTCTTTGACTTTGACTTTTTAACCAAGTTGACTTGAACTTTGACCGCTCATAAATTTTTCACATGAACTCCCTTTGACTTGTCGTTTGCATCATTGGAAAGCTAACGATGAGCTTTACGCATTGATCGCATTTTTTAGAGCATTTTGAATATTTGAATTTTGAGAATTTATGTATCCCCGGAGACCTATGTGAGCATTTTCGATCCTTCTGGACTTTCGTGAATGTTATGTAGATCCTCTTGGATCATTTCCAGAAAAACATGGATCTTATTTATGAAGACCAAGAATGAGGTCTTGCATCGGTTTCAGGAGTTTAGGGCTCAGGTGGAGAACCAAACAAGGAAGAAGATCAAGGTATTGAGGTTGGATAATGGGGGAGAGTACACCTCTAATGACTACAAGGATTTTTGCAAGGGGGCATGGATCAAGAGGGAGTTGACATTCTTATACAACCCTCAACAAAATGGGGTTGCAAAGAGAAAGAACCAGTCCATCATTGGTTCTTTCAAGGCTATGATACATGACTAGGAGTTTCCTATGTTTCTTTGGGCAGAGGCATGTAACAAAATAGTACATGTGCAAAACAGGATTCCTCACAAGATATTGGGGGACAAGACTCTAGAGGAGGAATTCTCAGGAGTGAAGCAAGAGATAGGACATTTGAGGATCTTTGGTTGTTCAGTCTACATCCATGTGCATGTGGAGATGAAGACAAAGTTGGAGCCTTCAATACAGAAGGGTATATTTGTGGGGTATGGTGATACCCCAAAGGATTACAATATCTTCATTCTAATGCAGTAGAAGACAATTGTGAGAAAATATGTTAAGTTCATGGAGAATTTGGCATCTAGGAAATATAAGGAGTCATCAACAATGACATAGGATGATTAGAAACAAGCTCCAAAGGATGTGAAACAGTCAGTAGCTTCCATTTCAGGGAGTCATACTTCAGGTGAGGAGGAGGATTTATCCCCTTCCACTTATTTTAGGAAACCCAAGTGGGTATTATATACATTTATAGATTTTGGTGATGCTCATAGGAGTGCATTCAGGGAGAGAAATCCTCTAAGGAAGTTTCCAAACTATATAGCACTTATGAGTAGCATCATTGATGTTCAACCTTTCATTTTTTATGAAGCAATAGATCACCAGGTTTGTTAGGATGTCATGGCAAAGGAGTACACCTCTATCACAAGGAATGATTTTTGGGACATAGTGTCAAAACCGGATTGGAATTCAGTGGTGAGTTCTAGGTGGCTCTACAAGATCAATCATGCGGTAGATGGTATCATCGAAAAGTTCAAGGCGAGGTCCATGGAAAGAGGGTTCTCCTAGAGAGAGGGAGTGGAGTACGAGGAGACATTTTCTCTAGTCGCCAGGTATGCTTATATTCGATTTGTTATTTCTATTGATTCAGTTATGAGGTGGAGGATTCACCAGATTGATGTGAAGACAACTTTCCTTAATGGGATTATTGAAGAGGAAGTATATAGAGAGAAACCTCAGGGATTTGAGGTACATGGGAGGGAGTATCATGTGTGTAGGCTTAAGAAATCCTTGTACGGAATCAAAAAGTAACCCATGTCATGGTATTCCAATATTGACAGATACTTGCATAGTATGGGATTTTCCAAGAGGGAAGCAGATCCTAGCTTATTATAGGGTGCAAAGAAAATCTAGCTATTGAGTTTGAGATGAAGGAAAATAGCTTGATGCATTATTTCTTAGGGTTAGAGGTATGGCAGGTATCGGGAGAGATATTCCTTGGTCAAGGGAAGTATGTAGTGGAGATATTGAGGAGACTCAAGATGGAGGATTGTAGACTGATGGCTACACCTATGGTTCCCAACCTAAATAATTTTATCACTTCAGATTCAAAGTTGGTGGATCCCAGGATATATAGGCAGCTGATAGGGTCCTTAATGTATTTGGTCAACACCAATCCAGATATATGTTTTGTTATGAAAACCTTAAGTTATTTCATGGTGAAGCTGAGGTAGGTGCATTGGATAGCAGCGAAGCATATTCTCAGGTACTTGAGAGGTACATTGAAGTATGGTTTGAGGTATCTTGGAGGTCATGGAGTGAAGCTATAGGGATATATAAAATCAAATTCGGTAGGGAGTATAGTAGACAAAAAGATCACCTCGAGGTGCTTCTCTATCTTGGAATCAACAGTGATTACATGGTTTAGCAGGAAGCAAACTTTTGTAGCACTCAGTTTAGCAAAGGTAGAGTATATGGCAGTGAGTATGGCTAGTTGTGAATTGATTTGTCTTTGCAAATTTCTTACAGGTTTATTTGATCATGAGTTGAAGCCTATGATGATATACTGTGATAATTAGAGTTGTATCAAACTCTTTGAGAATCTAGTATTCCATGATAGGTCCAAGCATATTGAGATCAGGTATTTCATCCAAGATAGGATCCAAAAGGGAGAATTCAATATTCTGTATGTTTCCACAAATGAGTAGGTTGTAGATATTCTGACCAAACCCTTGGCTAAATGGAAGTTTATGTTATTCAGGGACAAACTTGGAGTGGTGCACAATATATTCCTTGCTAAGAGGGATTGTTGATGTTTGTAGCATCAAATAGATATTTCCGCATAGGTCTAAGTGGCTAGATGTGTGGAAGTCGTCCAAAGCATTCTACCTTAATAATTTACTTTAATTAAAGGAATTATTAAAGTAAAGTGATTTTATTAATTAGTTTATTTTATTTAAATAAATGATTTAATTATCTGAGAATTAAGATTTCTGTGGTGGGAGTTTTGTTCAGAAATGTTCGGAAGAACCACAGTATTCATTATTACATGTCGACGTTTCAGATCCACAACAGGATCCATCTTCAGGACATAAAAGCCTGAGGAAAATCAAGAGAGGAGCCTTAATAAATATTAAAGTGGAGGGGAGGAACCTAAAGTCTACTGGAGGAGGCCTGAAGTTGGCTCGGCGAAACCCTAGGGTTTGCTAAAAATTTTAAAAATTCTATCTATACTAAGATAATTGTTAATTAATATTTAAGTGGTGAGTGATTTGTTAATTCAAATTAAAATAAATAAATGTTATATTATATTCTAGTTTAGGTAGCAATTAGTTTAAATACAAAAGTTAGCGATATTAATCTTAATAAAGTTAGTTTAGGATTAGATTAAAGTTAATTTAATGGTGCTTTTATAATTTAGGAGAAGAAATTAATTAATTGGTATTATTTAAGTAAGTTAAGCAATTAGTTATAAATTGAATAGGTTTAATATTAATAAGGTTAGTTTTAGGATTAGATTAGAATTAATTTAATAGTGTTTACATAATTAATAGGATATTAATTTAAGAAATTAATTAATAGGTATTAATTAGTTATTTTAGTTTATTTTTAGTTATTAAATAAGGTTGATTAATTAAAAGTCTGGGGGAGGGAAAAGCTTAAGACCTAGAGCCTTAGATATGTGGTTCTTAAGTCCTAGGGAAAAAAAAATTATTATCTTCTTTCTCGAATGAGTGGGATCCAACAATCACTCATCTCGAGGTCGTTGTCTCTGTTTAGGTTGTTGGGATTCTTAATGATTTCGATAGCTTCCCTAATTCATCATTTAAGGAGGTGGTCTTCTTTTGCTAGGATTATGGTGTCTTCTAAGTGTATATGATGCTTTGCTGTGAGAGAGTGTTTAGCTAATGATGAGGTACGAGTTCGTTCATTCTTAATGTCACCACCATGCTCTTTGATCCTGGTGTGAAAGGAATGACCTGTGTCTCAAATGTAGCATTTGCCACATGAACACTCTATTCTATAAACTCCTTTGCAGTTAAGTTGGTCAAGTTTGTCTTTTACTGATCTCATTTTTTACTTGATGGTATTAAGCGGTCTGAATGAGGTTTTAATTATCATTAGTGAATTAAATCTTAGCCATTGATCGCAAGTGAGGTGACAAGTAATATCATATGTAAATCAATTTGGAGATTAGGGTTAGGTCATAACTCAAGATTATAAAGCAAGGCTAGGGTAAAGAAGGAGTAGATCAATAGAGAGAGATTGATTTGACAAAAAGAGAAGAGAAGGACTTTTCCTCACGGTGATCTTGGATAGGTGGAGAAGGAATTTCATATAGAGATTAGGTCAGCGAGAAGAAATAACAGAGGTAATCGTGAGTCGGTTTCAGTAGATCAAAGTTGTAGCTACAAGGTCATGTCGTACATATTTTTTCATTTTTTGTACAGTGTTTGAGTGCGTGTATGCAAGTTCCAGTGGAGACAGGCGCGTATACATGGGTTTTCTTAAGGAAAGGCATGTACATCTCAGGAAACGTGTAATTTTTGGATCGTACAACAAACCAGGAGGTGCTATGGTTTACAAGTGTTGTCTAAAGTTTTCTATATTTATCTATGGGCCATTTTCCCAGTAAGTGAGCCCTTGTAAGATTTGAAGTTATTTGAATGATAAGATTAGTTAATGGGAAAAATATCAGGGTGTCTTGTGTATGACATTTTGGTTTCTAGTATTGCTTCCACTATATTTATTTGAGTTGATTATTCAAATAGTGTATGTTGTTTTGTGAGCTACTAATTTGATTTAAAGCAAGGAAATCACTAGATAGCAAGATACCTAGAGGTTGGAGTAGGGTAAATTCAATAGAAAAAAGATGGAATTTTTCCCTTAAATATGGACACAATAGTGACTCAAGCCATTGGAAAATAAAATTGTACTTTTGGTTTATCTAAAGAGCCATCGAAATTGAGGTCAATTGTATGTGCAATGAATTCTATGAACTGGTGGTTGTAGTTGGTAATAAAATGCACCAACTATCTTACAATTGAAGGGT
>JASDQU010371434.1:6936-17788 GCA_032191745.1 Picea mariana | reverse complement strand
AAATGACAAGTGACAAGTGTGTGATTGTGTTTCCTCAATGGGGAAATCACCTCTATTTATACAAGACTAGACACATCAAAAGGTATGTTTGTTGGCACAACAAGGCCGACCTCAATAACTCAGAAAATAATTAGTTATAACAATAAACATTAATTATCTTTCACATATGGTGGGGTTGACATGTACCCTTTACATTACAATTAGGGCTACAGGTAAATATTACACTTAGACAATATACCAAGGGATCTAGATGTCCACTAGTGCTCAGCCACTAGGGACACGTCCACCTGTGCTCAGCCACAGGGACCTCATACTCAACAAAATCATCTGGAGTACCACATTGTCTCATCTCTCACACAGAAGAGAACGATACACCCATCACATGGGCACGCCCAACCACTGGGGGATGACTCAACTCTCCAAAGGAGAACAATGACCCAATCACTTGGGGGATGAATCAAATCTCACACAAAGGAGAATGATGCCCCATAACGTAGGTATGCCCAACACTGGGATCCCTCTCAGTTTGACTCAAATCAATCATAGAGGAGAACGTATCTTGGAGGATGTCTCACGAAGATGCAATCATCAACACTCCCTCTCAGCTAGGGAGGCATTCTCCACCAGACCAAGTCTCTCACGGAAGTACTCTAAATTTGTCCTGGAAAGCGGTTTGGTGGAGATATCTGCAATATTATCATGTGTAGGAAGGTATTGCACGTGTACTGCTTTCCTCTGCACCATGCCTCTGATATAATGATATTTTATCTCAATGTGTTTCGACTTATCGTGAAACACGGGATTATCAGAGAGCTTCACACAGCTTTGTTTATCATAATGAATAATGGTAGAATCCATCTCATGATCAAATAAATATATCAGGAGATTTTGAAGCCACACTACTTCACGGACTGCCACACTCAACGCTATATACTCTGCTTCTACGGTACTCAAGGCCACAGAGCTATGTTTCTTATTGCACCAGGAAACCATGAAAGACCCCAAGGTAAAACAACAACTGGATGTGCTCTTCTGGTCCACTGCGCTCCCTTCCCAATTTACATCGGCATATCCCTGTAAACTCATGTCTACAATGGAGGCATATCTCAGGCCATATCCAATTGTGCCTCGTAGATATCTCAATACATGATTCGCTACTATCGAGTGATTCTGTCTCGAATGACTCATGAACTAACTAAGAACATTCACTACATAGCATATATCAGGTCTAGTGTTAACCAGATACATCAATTATCTAATCAATTGTCAGTATAAATGTGGATCAATCTCGCCTAAATCCGTAGAAGCACCGTTCATTTGCTTTAAATCCATCACCATCGGTGTAGGCATGGATTTGCAGTTTGTCATACTGAACTTCTTCAATATATCCATTATATATTTCCCTTGACTTAGGAAAATCTCATTAGTCCTCTGCCATACTTCTACTCCCAAGAAGTAGTGCATCATACCCAGATCCTTCATCTCAAATTCAGAAGTCAATGCTCGCTTTCATTCAACAATAAGTCTTTCTGAACCAGTGAGGAATAAGTCATCCATGTACAGAACCAAGATCATGCACTCATCACCAACAATGTGATAATATAGGTTTGGATTAGAAACACTCTTGTTGAAGCCCAAACTCATCAAGAATCCATCCATCTTCTTGTACCAAGCACGAGGTGCCTGCTTTAGTCCATACATGGCTTTCTTCAACCTACACACATGAGATTTCTTGTCGTGTATCACGAACCCCTCTGTCTGCTCGATGTAAACTTATTCCTCGATCTCACCATTGAGAAAGCTTGTATTTACATCCATCTGATGTAGTTTCCAACCCATGCATGTAGCTAGTGCAATGATAGTACAGGTGGAATTGTATCGGGATATTGGAGCAAATGTCTCCTCATAATCAATTCCCTCCACTTGTGAGAATCCTCTGCTACAAATCTCTCTTTGTATTTCTCAATACTTCCATCAGTTGCATGCTTGATATTATAGATCCACTTGGAAGTCACTACAGACTTCCCTTATGGTCTCGGAACAATATCCCACACATCATTCTTCACGATGAACTGATACTCTTTTTCCATGGCATCTTGTCATACCTGCTGACCTGTTGCTTCTCCATGACAAGAAGGTTCAGTATCAATGATGTGGATCATGGCTGAAAAATAGCTTGAAAATCTCTTTTGTTTCTTTCTCTCTCAAAATGTGCCTCGAGGATCTGCATGTCCCTCTGCCTCATGTAGATTTTGTCGAGCCCAGGCAGGCCTTTTATGGCCTACTGCAATGTCTCTGGGGACATCAACTAGAGAAACTATATCAACTGGATCAACTGGATCGACTGGAACAATGGTTGTCTCCCTATGAACTATTGAAGGGGGAGAAGGTAATGTCTTGTTGTCAATCTCCATATGAGATTCTCTGAATCTTTGAAAGGTTATCTCTTCCTCAAAAATGACATATTTTCTCACCTCAATCTATCTCCGACCAGGGATGTAGATCCGGTATGCCTTCGAAGATTCACTGTATCACACAAATGTACCCTTTCTTTCTGAAGGGTCTAGCTTGGACATATTCTCTTTGGGTACATGAAATTATACTGGACACCCAAATATCTTGAAGTGTCCAACCTCAGGATTCACTCCGGTGAAGGCTTATTCAGGAGTCATATTGTTCAAAATATGGTGAGGACTATTGTTTTGAACATATATTGTTGTCATGGATTCTTATGCCCATAGAATCATAGGTAGACTCTGATCACGTATCATTGCTTTGGTTGCCTCAATGATGGTTATGTTCTTCCTTTTTGCAACCCCATTTTGCTAAGGGTTATAAGGATCTGTGTACTCCCTCTTGATCCCTGCCTCAATACAAAAATCATTGAAATCCTTGGAGGTGTATTCTCCTCCATTATCTAATCTTAGCACCTTCATCTTCCTTCCGGTCAGGATCTCAACCTAAGCTTTGAATTCTTGAAATATTGCAATGACTCCATCCTTGGTGTTAAAGAAATAAATCCATGTCTTCCGAGAGTGATCATCTATGAAGAGTACATAGTACAAATATCCGTTCAAGGAGGCAACATTCATTGGTCCACACACATATGAATGTATCAAGTCCAAGATTCCCTTGGATCTGTTTTCATTGCTCAAGAAGGACCCCTTGACATTCTTTCCAAGAGCACAACCTCTGCAAACACCATTATGTTGAACATGTATCTCTATAAGGTCGGTTACCATCTTCCCTAGAGCTGGAAGGGATATATAATGAATGTGAGCAAGTCTCCTATGCCATAGCTCACTCAAGCTGATAGTGTCATGTAACAGGGCCTGGATTGGTCAAACATTCAACCTATATAAGTTGTTTTCTCGAAAACCAATTACTCGAGCAGAATTCATATGTGAGTCCTTATTCCATGCAAGAACTTTTCTTTCAGAAAAGGTAACCTTGTAGCCTTTATCCTCTAAGGAAGAAATGGAGACAAGGTTCCTTTTCATCCTAGGTACATATAGTACCTCACTCAACTGAAAAGGTATGTCAGAATCTAGTTGGAATGTATAATTTCAAACCCCTTTCACATTATATTTGGCATTGTCTCCAAGTACAACATGTAGACTGGTCTCTTTGTCAACAAGATCTGAGAGATGATCTCTATAATCGGTCATGTGCCTGGAGGCACCACATTCAATTAACCAAATATCATTATCAGTAGGAACTATACCTAAGAGTGTTGAAATGAATAAGAAGGATTCTTCTTTGATGCCTTTATCTCTTTGAAGTCTTGACTTCCAAGAAAGTAAGTTGCTTGATCCATCAACCCTATCTTCCACCAAGGTTTTGTTCCTCGTGGTTTGCAGATTCTTCCACAAACCCTTAGTAATTAGACTAGGAAACCTAACGACTAGGATAGGCTAGCAATATTAGGTTTCTTTTGGATTTTGAATGCCAAAAATAAGCCTTGAAGGTCAGAAGAACATTGGTAAGCTGAAAATCTTCTTCAATGAGCTGCAAAAACCCTAAAACTGAAATTTCTGCAGAAAATTGCGAAACCTTAGGGCCAAACATCCAAAATGCTTGGAATTGCAATCTGAGAGTTGTTCGAGGTGCATTGAGGGAGGTTGTACACCCCTATGTAATTTGTATCCCCAACGTTTTAGTATAAAGTGTTGAAACACTCAAAAGGGAGAGGGTCGTATAATTTTCTGGAAACCCTAGGAGGGTCATACGGTTATGCAGAAGAGAGAGGATGGTTGATTGAAGCTTGTGCAATGGCTTCTTCAATACCTATGCTCTCAAACCATGTTGAATTTTCACTATTCTAGGCTCAAGAATGAGGTTTATTTCATTTAGAATGTACTTGAACCATAAACAAATGCAGCTACACCATACACAAGTGTTGCAATAACCAAGATCACAAGAAGAATTACCATGCACAAGAACACAAGAAATATCTTGATAAACCCTTCTACTCAAGGGAAGAAAACCCAACAATCCTTTGCTATATTCTCAAGAGAATATACCCCAACCATAAAACCTTAATGCACACAAGAGGGTTCTCTACAACCTTGAAACTTGCACCCAAGAGAGGTGCACACTTCAGCCATAAAATGTACTTGCTGAAATTTCCAAATGACAAGTGACAAGTGTGTGAGTGTGTTTCCTCAATGGGTAAATCACCTCTATTTATACAATACCAGACACAACAAAAGGTGTGTTTGTTGGCACAATGGGGCCGACCTCAATAACTCAGAAAATAATTAATTATAACAATAAACATTAATTATATTTCACATATGGTGGGGCCGACCTCTACCCTTTACATCACAATTAGGGTTACAGGTAAATCTTACACTTAGACAATATAGCAAGGGATCCACATGTCCGCTAGTGCTCAGCCATTAGGGACACGTCGACCTGTGCTCAGCCACAGGGACGTCATACTCAACAGAATCATCTGGAGTACCACATCATCTCATCTCTCACACAGAGGAGAATGATACACCCAACCACTAGGGGATGACTCAAATCTCCAGAGGAGAACGATGCCCCAACCACTTGGGGGATGACTCAACTCTCACACAGAGGAGAATGATGCCCCATCACATGAGTATGCCCAACATTGGGATCCCTCTCAGGTCGAATCAACTTAGTAACAGAGGAGAATGTATCCTGGAGGATGTCTCACGAAGCTGCAGTCATCCACAGTATCCAATGGATGGTATGCCAGTGACCAGAGAATTTGGAATATTTCAGTGTTGAGATAAATAAATAAAATGGAATAGTGATGACATTTGCATTTATTAATCAAAACACAACATGTAATAACAAGCGATTCCATACAATATAGACATAGATTTTCACCCAAAAAACTCAAACAGGAAAACTAGCATTCAATGGTTGTTCAATGCTCTTATTCCAGTAATATCTAGTTACAATGTAGTTGATGGCTCTTTGTGCATCCTCCTCTCCTTGGCTAAAAGACCCTTTGAGAGTGAAATTATAGCAAGACATAGGGAGAGGTAGGGTAATGGTAAGGCCAAAGGACATGACCATTCATTTCTCATTCCTCTGCATTTTTTCTTGTATTACTATTTTTCATTTTAATTTACTTCTCTTTTTTCTCTCTTTTGTCTCATTTACTTTTACATTAGTGTTGACTTTAATATATTATCTAACTTTCATTACTTACACTTGCAGGTATTGATTTTTACAACCATTTGCTTGTTCATATCCATTTCAGATCAATGGACCGCAATCTCATACGCACCTCAACCAATGCCAAATAGTGAAGAATCTCTCAATGCTAGCCATTGTTGCGCATACTCCTTACTATTGAAATTACCTCTTCCTAAGTATATGATGGAATTATTTGTTTCAAGTTGATCGGGTTCTTTTATTAAAATTATTCCCCTCTTCGAGATGCGATGTCCTCAGAGTTGGGTCAACCAAATTATCTTTCAATATGCCTAAATGATCACCATGAATCCATCATATATGTTTTCAATAATTCATATCAGCACTAAATTTCCATTTTCAAATCACATCATTATCACTAGTGTCATTTTCAAATCCCATCAACAATGTTAGGTTGCCATTTTTTTTTCTTTGCACATCATTCTATCCTTGTGTTTCAAAATAGGTGTCCATTGAACTCAACCAATTATCCATCTTAGGAATGACATTACTATTAAATATCATACTCTCCAATTGACATCTATTTGTTGACTAGTACTACATATTTCAAGGATACATGTACAAAACCTTCACCTAAGTTAACATTCACAATACCATTTATTATCGTGGAGGTGGTTCTAATGTTATTAGCTAGATTGTTGTTCACATTTGACAACATCAAATGTGTTAACATGTTGAATTTCTCTTTTATAAACATGTGTAGGTCAAGTCTATAACAATACCCAAGACAACATCATTGTATCTTTTACAATTTACAAGAATTTGTGTCTAGGTTCATTTCATCATAATACTAAAGCAGTGTAAGAATTCATAAGAGATGAAATATGCATGGCATCAACCAATTTTTCTTAGCATTAGTTTGCCTAAAATTGTAAAAATTGTACTTAAGCTACTATTCTATGGTAAGAGTCTACAATTAATTCTCAAATAATCAATGTGGATGTGTCTGTGAAAAACAATTTGTAGAATACAACTTAGAGGATCAACATTGTCTTACTCTTAAATTCATGAACCGACATTTAAGCACTAACTTTAGAGTAACTTATTCAAAAACTTCTACAAAAGTCCTACAACATCTAAGCCCAACAAATTTTGACAATATTATTGAGACAAAGCATGAGAAAATCCTAAACTGAATTTTTATGTTGTCTATATCCAATAAACATATCGTTGATACCACCCATAACAGATCTTCCAAATCAGCTATCATCAAACACTCTTTCAGATCTAATCACTTTATTTGCTTCGACCAAACAAAAATATTAGCATATGCCCCTCATCACTCCTCTCGTCTCATTAGGGAGGCCCTTGAAATCGAAAAAACATCCCAATAACTTCAATTGTGAGGATGGCTACAAGCTTAGCCAATCCTGGAAACCCACCATTCACCACCTTAACCATTAAGCTTCTTCCCTTTTTTTTCATTTTTAAGCTTTGTTCTTCTCCCCTTGACCTCATCCTGGCCGATCCATCAGCCTTTTCCTCATCTCTTCACCCTCTCCCTCTTCTCCTACCGATTTCCCTTTCCTTTGGTATCGTAGGTCGACCTTCTTTTGTTATCCAAATTTCTTTTCCTTAGTCTCCATTTTAAACAAATCCTCTTGCTTTGGTTTTCATTCTAGTTTTCAATTTAATCTCACCCCTCCTAGTTATTCATTTCTTTTTTGTTTATATCTAATCCCTCCAGCAATCTCTCTACATAAAAAAATAAAAATAAAAAATTATTTCCCCTCAATCATCCATCTCCCTTCTCTCAACCCTAACCCTAATCTCAATGGCTATTATTTTACCTTGACCATTTCTACCCTTTATCTGTTATTTCAACAACCTTTTTGATCTATTTACCTTCCTCTCTCACTAACTGCTAGTGGTCTTGTCTCTTCTATATAAACTACCCTCGGGATTCTTTTCCTATCATATCAGTTTCTTATGTCCATGATAATGGGTGGAATGTACACTAGAAAATTTGGATATTTAGAAAACCCCCACACAATTATTCTATTTCAACTATGACGAGCTATGGAAACTTACACTCTTACACTCTCAAAAAATTTTGAAAGTTAGTGTTAAAGAAGAAAGGAAGAAAATATAAGAATTCAAAAAATAAACTAAAACATGACTTAATTTGTTCATAAATCACCATATACCTAAAACTTTGAAATAAATTAAAAAAAAAAAAAAAACTATTAAGAATATAAGAACATGTAGTGTAACTATAAAATGGTCCAAAACACCGAAACATTTTGTAAGTTCCATTTTTATTCATCTTAAATTTACAGGAATAAGCACTCAAAACTAGGCCAACCATCTAGACATACTACTTTACTCAATTACTCTAGAGTCCAATATGTTATATCTAAGCCAAGCCTTCTCACGGGAAAAAGTAAAGGTAACCTTAATTTGGATATGTTGTATCTAAACCAAGCCTTCTCATGGGAAAAGTAAAGGTAACCTTGATTTGGATCTAAAAGTCATGTAAACCCAACCCGGGTAGTTGGACCGACCTCCAAGTTTAAATTTGTGAGCACTGGTGTGTTGTTCCTACCTTACTCTAGTGGTAGCATATTCTTTTATGAGCCAAGGCCGGCTCAGGCAGCAAATTCATTGCATTTGTGGATTTCTCATAACTTGACGAGCAAGAATTCCTGGCAAACTGAAGCTCAGTATGCAAATTTCGGGCGGATAGCGTATTCTGTACTTGTAGGTTTGCTTCTGTGCATATTATTTAGCGATTCCAGACAACAAAAACCTCGGTAGGGCTCGATTCTGTGACAATCTGTTGAGAAGCAAATAGATCCATGGACATAATATTTGTGTGAGGTTTATCTCATATCAAATCGAAAGAAATTTCAAACCTGGATTGCACATAAACTGGAGAGGAAATTCAAATTGATGGGGACGGTAAAAGATCGAGAGCTGTGAAGATATTTTTAAATCTGCAAGAGGTATATTTTCTATTGCTCCTTATGCGACCTGCAACTGGTAGACTTTTACAGGTTAATATACTGACGATAGAATTTTAAATATTAACATGTTAGAACTTGTTGAGGTATTTTGTTCTACACGCATCCATTCTTGTAGTTTGAACTCCAAATTGATAGACTTTTGAAATTGATACACTTCTCTAAACATGCTATACTTTAAGTTTGAATCCCAAATTGATGTACAAAAATAAAGGTAAACGTACACGAGGGCGGTGAGCAATATCCACCTTGATAAGCAGCATTGAAAGGTTAGGGGTGGTTTATAAGTTATTTAGATCCGATCTACCTGTAGCAGCATTCAATGTTATTTAACATGGTGAATATTGCTAGCCAGATTAAACCTACATGCTACAACATTCAATGTTTCTTAACAAGGTAGATATTGTTAGCCATTTATGTGATTGGAGAATTTTAATTTAGGATTTAAAAGTGCTATGATCACATTATAAGGGTTGGGTTTGTCACTTGCATCTTTGATCCGGATTTTATGAGCAGAACGAAATGAATATAGATTATTAAAAGATGCTTAACACAGAATAACAGAGATACAGTAAAACTGGTTTTCTATTCAATAAGGAAATAAGCTGAAACTGTAAAATGCAGTGGAAAACAAGCTTGCTGGAATGGTGATGGCTTATCTCTGAGAAGAGATCTGACGGCTATGCTCATTCGCAAGAAAATCCTTAAAATGAGGATCTAAATGTCTTTTACAAAAAATAGGAATGTCAAAAACCCTAGACATCCAAAAACCTAACCCTGGGAGATGAAGTGCCAAAAGTTATGTGGGCCCCGTTTGGGTAAGTTAGTACATCAACTTCCTGGGGTCATAACTTTTGCATACGATATTCGTTTTAGGCGCACGATAGCCCATTGGAAATGTATCGTCGAGGAGATTCATTTTGGGGGCTCAATTAGATCTTTTGGCTCTCATCGACAAGCTTGATCCCAAAAAATCTTCATTTAGGCCCTCAAAATGGCCCGAGAAGTTAAAAACTGCTAAAAATAGTAAATTGTCAAAATTTCCAGAAAATTGTTTTGAACGAGTTGAAAAAGGTGGGTGGCCACCGATATCCACCTGGATCAATCCTCCCTCCTTAGGAATAAATGGTCTCCATTTCATTGAGTTCCCCCATCATATGAGGAAATTTATGTTGAATTTGGCCCCGGGTGAGCCACTTGCCTTGGTGCAGGAGCTGCCCTGCTTTGACGACTCGATAAAGTTGGATCCTTTGTTGTTGAGTTCCCTTGATTAGTGTGTCCACAATATGATCACTGGATACTTGTTGCATGCAGTCAGGGTTGAGCTATGTTGGTGTCAACTGCTCTGCAATCTCTGAGGTGTCCAATAATGGTGAGAAATATGGCCAAAGAAGAGTCACGTTGAAGACTGGGTGCAGGCCAAGGAAAGGGAGAATTTTGAACTCAAAAGCATTGTCACCCATAGCCTTGGTGATGGTGTACAGCCCATAACAAAGTGGGCGAAGCTTCCGATGGGGGCCTGTAAGGCATTCTTTCTGCAAGTGCAACCAAACTTTGTCTCCCACCTAAAACTTATGTGGCACCCGATGTCGATCATGGTGATGCTTGTACTTGGCATTAGACTTCTATAGAATATCCTGAACCTGTTGGCGGATGTGTTGGATCCACTCAATGAAACGGGTGGCTTTGTCAGCTTCTGGTGGAGCAGGGGACGAGTCGGTCGAGGTGGTCATCAGGGGTAGTGCAACATCCATGGGACCCAATGGTTGGAATCCCAACCCCACCTGAAAGGGGCTATGGCCAGTTGATCTATGCAGGGCTCGGTTGTAGCTATGTTGGACATAGGGAAGACTCTCATCCCATGTGTGGGGGTGTTTTGAATTGTACATGCGCGGGATATGTATGATCATCCGATTGACGACCTCAGTTTGGCCATCCGTCTGGGGGTGGAAGGCAGTGGACTTGTTGAGCTTGATATCCAGTAGTGACCAGAGGCTCGACCAAAATGTGTTGAGGAACCGACTGTCACGATCTGAGATAATGGTTTGTGGGATCTCAAAATGTACCCATACTAGTTCAAAGAAGAGCTTGGCAGTGGCTTCTGTTGTGATGTTCTTCTTGCAGGCAGCTAGAATCGTCATCTTGGAAAAGCAATCAACAACCACAAAAACACAGTCATTTCCCCTCTTGGT
>JASDQU010371433.1:40956-61956 GCA_032191745.1 Picea mariana | reverse complement strand
ATGGACTTGTATACACATCTCTGTCCCATGTTAGAAACATAGAGTCCTTGTATTTGCTAAGCACTCTTACAAAATATAACTTCAAAGTCAAACATAAAGTCGATACTGAGATGCAACGCCTTTAGACTAGTGCAAAATGGCATCTGCAATATGATTACCAATCCATACAAACAAACTCATCTGTATCAATTCTCTCACTTAACACACACAACTTAAATGCACATATGAATGATATACCCAATGACTATGACACAATGCAATCTGATATTCTGTGCTTGCAAGAAACATACATGACATTATGCATGCAAAATAAGCAATTTTCAAATCACACTTGCATATCAAGTTACATTACGCATGTAGTGATGATATTAGTGAAAAAACATATAACAATTTTGGATCATATGCATTTCGAAGAAAACAATGTTGAGATGGTGCTAGCAAGAGTAATTTTCCCTGGATTGCAAATTGCAATATTCAATCTCTATGTCGCTTTGCATGCAACATTGCCTAACATAATAAATGTTCTTTCAAATGCATTACACCATTTACATCTGAACGAAACCATTATCATTCTAGGAGACTTTAATGTTGACATGCTACAAAATAGTGCCATAACAAAAGAATTGGAAAACTACATGTGCAATTACAATCTTCGCTTTCTTTTGGATAAGATAAAGCATGTACAAAATGCACTTATTGACCATGTATGATCAAATGTGCCCATTTCACAATACACCCTCTTTATCTTAGACACATACTGGTATGACCATGATACAATTTGTCTTGTACTTGAATTATGAAATATACATCAAACATATTACAAAATCATATTTCCATGTCTCAAAGCATATCTGGATACTTTGTTGCACAAAACCAAAGCATTCAGCTAGTATCATCCAACTTCTTAATATTTTATGGCTTGTAATATATTTTGGCCAGGAAAAATCCTATATAACCACAACCATGGATCAAGAAAAACAAAGGTGCATGCTTCTAACTCTATATTTTATTCTATTCCTTTGATTCTCATTTAATGTATGTACATATTACTTGTTTTCCCTTACATACCAACTTACATTCAAGTTCATTGTATTTTGTATGTTCCCACATTGAAACAAACATAATAACTGGACAAGACGAATGACTCTTAACCACAAATGTAGAAAAAGACATACAAAGGTGCATGCTTCTACTCTTATTTCATATTCCATTATTTTGTATTTCATTTATTGCCTTTATATTTATTCTACTGCTTTGCACCTAATTTATTATATGTAGATACTACATATCTTCCTACATAATAACTTATCTTCATGTCAACTGTGTTTTTTGTACTACTACATTGAAATAAATAGAAGTGTATTTTTTTTTTACATGTCTTTCTACATACCAACTTACCTTCATGTCCATTGTATTTTTTGCATTGCTACATTGAAAGAAATTGACTAAGCGGACAAGAGGATGAAATCTTATATGCCACAACAGAGGAAGTTGAAGTACAATCTTCGAAAAGGTATACCAATAGTGATAGTAAATCAAACACACAAAACGAGTATGTGAATAAAATACTAGACTAGAAAATGATGATTTGGCAACAATGGGGCTTTGTTGAGACTTCCCACTTCCGAAAATTGTCGTTCCCCTTTTCTATTTTCCCACTCTCTTTTATCCCTTTTTTTCCCTCTTCAATACTTAACCAAATTCCCCTTTATTTTTCCCCTCTACTTTCCCTTTCTGGTTACTTAGTCATTTTTTTCCGAAAATGCCTAGGTGTGCGGGTTGGCGGACTCACGGGTTCACATTTCCACTCATGCTTCTATATCATGAGTCCGACCAACCGCTTCCCCGTTCCATACTTAGACACGTTTTCGATCGCGGGTTCCTGGGCTGGCGGGCTCAAAATTGCACTTCTATTGTTCTGTGTCCTACAAACAGCACCCGAAGTTCCGCGATATACAAATTGACAGTCGGACTCCTGGGCTGGCGGGCTCAAGATTGTGCTTCTATTGTTTTGTGACCTACAAACAACACCTGAAGTTCCACAATATATAGATTGACTGCCACACTCCCCCATCGTGCCCTGTTCTGCGTTACACATTTTTTCACTCAAAATTTTTGAGACATACAATTTGACCGTCGGGCCCTCACGTCTCCTAAGTATCCCTTGACACCCTATTTCATACTCGATCCCCTTCAAGCTTGTATGTGACATCCAGGACAATTATGAACAATATACAATGCATATGCTTATTTAGTCATTATGATGTTCAATGTACACATGTTTGCATCAGAAAAAGTTGGACGAGTGACATGGGCATGAGTAGTCAATCAGCGAAAACATCAACAGAATGATAAGGCCAAAGGTAATGATTCATACATTATGCTCTTGCTATGTTTACCAAACAAATATTCTGAATTATTTATTCATCTATGCCATGATAAATATGTTGATGTCATCTACAACACATGCTTTTTAGTTCACAAGAAGTATCGACGAGCGCAAGTGAAACACCCAACATAGTGCAAGCTTCGCAGACTAAGAGGTATGGTTACAGAACTCTGACCTGCATGCTTCATCCAAATTGTGCATCTACTTGTACATTTACGCAAAAAAAAATGATACAAATTGTCATTCATATTACTTTTTATGTTCAAAAAATGTCATCGGGTCTAAACTTATAACACCCAATATACTATCGATAGAAGGCTTGAATAGTCACCAATATGGTCGTGTATAGCACCTACTTGGACAAGGCAAACAAAACTAGATGCATTATGTGTGCTGACATGACAGACAACGAAGCCATGATGACAGTCACACTGACTATCCCTACACAACTTGTCCAAAAACATGTAGAAAAGATCTTGCTAGGTAATGGGATATCCATTACAAATTTCAATATATTATCGAAAACAGTATATGATCGTGGTGATTGTGATTGGATTATATTGCTAAATGAAACAAGTATTGTGGAAAAATTTCCCATGGTTTGTTCAGAATATCATTTTGTACCAAACACAACAATCACCCAACTTGCAGAGAGCAACGTCATTTACCCAATCAGAACCATTGGTGTAGTTGTCACACTTGCGAGAAAAGTTGGCTCACAACACATTCTCCATATAAAAGATGGAGACTCGAACAACGACAACGCAATGGTACCATTCTCCATACCCAGTTTTGTCCTTTACTTTCACATGCTCATATATCTCAGTTATCTTACACAACTATTACATTGTTCCATGTTGCAACTACAATTGTTCGACACCTATTCAAATTTATTTTCTTCAATGGAACAACAATTGCATAAAGGGCAATTTCCACTTATGCTCCTAAAAAATATAACAAAGAAAAGAGATATTAAAGAAAGGATCTTTCGCACAACCCAAGCAACATTTCTAACAAAATTGCGACCAGACATAGTATAGGATCTCAAGAAACTAACTAGCTTGACAATCGTTGTGCATATACATCTACAATTCCATCCACACTTTGCACATAAAAATTTCCTTAAACAATTTTGTACAACTTTTTTGTTGTACACATATATATTATATTATTCAATATATTAACTATTATGCTCACGTGCGCAGGTTGAGGGTGTTTTGCTTGCAACAAATGCGTACTCGACCCCCTTCGAGCCTGTATGTGCCAAATGCAACTCTCCTGCTTCTTCCTCTGCTTTCATAAATGATGGCACAATTGATTGTCTATGATGCAGTAAAAAATGCCCTTACATATATGGAAATTGCCTCAACGTTGCCATCCGAACCCTCGGCAGCACAATTGTATATTGTACAATTAGACAACCTGTATTACAAGATGTGCTTCCTGGGTTCGCATAATTGCCATATGAAGTATACCTACAGAAAAAGGCAAACAGTTTCTACATGTTACGCGACTTTCGCGTCCATAGCAAATTTACATTAAATGAGGACAATGCCACACTACATATCAGTTGAACCAAAAAAAAAATCATATCATACGTTGACAAGAAACAAAACAATCTGATATGTATCTTTCCATGCTACCCAATCAAGATATGAATAGAGTTTTGCAGTTCCATGACAAAGTGAACTGGAAGTGCATAACATTGTTCAGTCCAGAAATCAGAAGCATGAGGAAAGACCTCATACAAAGTACCCAACTGTGAATAAATCAGGTCCATCCTTTGAGCCGTCAAAATGGCTTGCTCCTCTAAATGGAACCATCAAGAATTTTCAATAATATTGCAAATTTGGCATTGTTCAAACTCCATTAAGTTAAATGTTGACACTCTTTTCCAGAACTAGTAATGTTAGAACATTGTCAGGTCAACATGATCTTGGTTCATAGTAATATAGTAATCGACAAATTTCTTGGTGCCCATTTGGGGATTTGGTTATAGATGGGATACAATGCCCAATCTCCACTAATTTTTTCATGTCTTGTGTTTGACAGACTTTTGTTCATGTGCTTTCGTATTGTAGTTCAAGGTTCTCATGGGCCCAGTTTTTGAATTATGGCTGGATGATAGATTCAAGATCTTAGTGGTTTTTCTATGATCTTAAATAATATACAAGGCCTGCTTTGCCTTTTAATGTAAGATCTGTGAAGCAAATGTAATATGTAGTTCATTTTAGCACTTTTACTTGATTGATGAAATTACCAAAATTCTTCTTCAGAAATATTTTGAAATAAAAGGATATATGCTAGCTGAAGTCAAATGGGACTATGATATCAACCACAGAAAATTAAAATTAAAATTCGTCGTTGTTATACTTACGGTCAAGTTGACAGTACAATACTTTTACTTGAACAACCCTCCATTGATTTTTCTATAGCTTTTCGATGCTTCTCTTATGAAAACACATCGTGGAAAGTATAACTATGACTCACTTTCTCTATTCCTTGATTGAAGAACCTTTTCTCTTGTCTAATGCACTTCATAGTTACTGTTAAGACCATCAATGGGGCTTTGTTAAGACCAATTCCCGCTTCCAAAAATTGCCCTCCCCTTTATTTTTCCCCTCTACTTTCCCTTTCTGGTTACTTAGTCATTTTTCAGAAAATTTCTAAGTGCGCGGGTTGGCGGATTCACACGTTCACATTTCCATTGATGCTTTTATATCACGAGTCTGATCGACCGCTTCCCCATTCCATACTCAACCACTTTTTTGATCATGGGTTCCCGACCAGGCGAGCTCAAGATTGTGCTTCCATTGTTCCGTGCCCTACAAATAGCACCCGGAGTTCCCCCGATATACAAATTGACAACCAAATTCCCCTTTCTTTTTCCCCTCTACTTTCTTTTTCTAGTTACTTAGTTGTTTTTCCGAATATGTCTCATGCTTTTATATCACGATTCTGACCGTCTGCTTCCCCATTCCATAGTTAGCCACTTTTTCGATCGCTGGTTCCTAGGCAGGCGTGCTCAACATTGCACTTCCATTGTTCCATGACCTACAAACAACACCTGGAGTTATGCGATATCCAAATTAACCATTGAATTCGGCCATCATGCTCTGTTTTGTGTTACACATTTTGTAGTTAAAAGTTCAGAGATATACATTTTTACAATCTGGCCCTCACGTCTCCCAAGTATAACTTGTGACCCTATTTTGAAGCTCGACCGACCGCTTTCCATACTTGGCCATTTCTTGGAATATCTTTCGCGGGTCCTTGGGTTGGCAGGTTCATGAAATCTCCAATCCTTAATCGCTCTTCATTGTCCCCGCCACCTTCGCACTTTTTTATAAATATGCAATTATTAAGATTTAATGCTAACAAATCATCATGCAGGAACCGTAAATATTGTCGTTAATGAGCGAAAGGCTCGAGGAGATCTCACATTAATATGCATTAAACCAAGATTGCGAAGGGTTATATTATCCCTTCTCAGTGTTCATTTCAAACATCATGCAATCTCTTTCGCGCGTCATCGTGTTGGCGGCTTCACAAAATCTCCAATCCTTAATCCCTCTTCACCATCCCCTCCACCTTCGCACTTCTTTCTAAGTATGCAATTAGTAATATGTAATGGTAACAACTCATTATGCAAGAATCGTAGAAATTGTCATTAATCAGCGAAAAGCTCAAGGAGATCTCACATTGATACACATTAAACCAAGATTTGCGGAGAGTTATATTATCCCTTCCGAGTGTTCATTTCAAACATCATATGGAGCAAACAGACATTCTCGTCAACTTATGGTAGCAGCTCGACAACAGTTATGTCGAGATATAGTAAACACCTTCGGGCATGATGAACAGAACTTCTAGTGGTCCAGGGAATATTCTTACTCCTCATCCCCTTCTGCCCAGAAGGAAGTAAGGATATGGTCCCTTGGTGCGCCAAGAGATATATTTCAAGCCAAAGAATTCCAAGGCAACCCCCCCTGCGTTTATTTGTTTTATAAAACTAGAAACGTGTATATCATGCCCCCCTGCGTTTATTTGTTTTGTAACCCTATAAACATGTATATCATGCATTTTCTTTGTATATCCATTGCCCGCTCCAAATTTCAAGGATTTTGCAGAAAAGCATGAAAGAATGGCTGACGCAGAGGTTGATGCGGTCGATTTCGAGCCAGAAGAAGATGATCTGATGGACGATGATACAATTACAAATGATGGCAATGTGGACGTTTTTCCCACTTCTGCGCCCAAATTGAAATCCACCATAACGAAGGGCACTTCCCAGCTCAACGATGGCATCCCTAAGAAGACCAAAGGAAGGGGTTTCAGAGAAGAAACTGATGTTGAACGCAATAATCACTTTACAGCACGAGAGTTTGAGTCTCTCGACTCAGATGGCGGTCCTGGCCCTCATAGATGTATCATTTCCTTTCATTTTTAGGGTTTTGGATTTTTCCCTGGTGCAGGTTATGTCCCTGAAGTCTTTGACTGTAAGGAGATGGTCTCTTGGTGCGTCGAGAGATATATTTCAATCCAAATAATTATTCAATTGCGGGACCAGTCTCATGTTTTATGGAGATACAATTAACATCTTAGGGGGTGAGGACTAGAACTCTCAATGGTCCAAGGCATATTCTTACTACTCATCCCCTTCTGCCTAGAATGAAGTAATTTGGACCTCTGGAATTGCTCGTGCAGGCTGTGTCCCTGAAGTCTTTGATTGTAAGGAGGTGGTCTCTTGGTGCGCCGAGAGATATATTTCAAGCCAAAGAATTATTCCACTGCAGGACCATTCTCTTGTTTCTTTTTCACCTCAGGTCTTCCGCAAGATGTTGAGATTTATGAAGCGAACATTGACCTTAAGAGGAGAAGACTGCAAGGAGTTCCTATAAAAGCACAATAATTTGTTTTTTATGCATGTTCAAGATCTTGTCGATGCCTTATGCATGTTGTTGCACTAGATGAACAACACATAATTGTATGCATGTTTTTTTTTGTAACTCCTCTACTTGCATTTATGACAAGTATGTTCAATGCTTCGGTGCAAAGAACTCAATCCAATGTCCATGGATAAATATATATTACCCACTATTTTTCTTATAGATTTACTATTAAAAAATTGCCTTGGAATCTTGGTTGGGGCTTCTTTGTTGGATTTCACACCTCTTCTCGTTTGCATGGTTCGATAGTATCGTAATTCTTAAATATTGTATTGACTCAAGTAATTTGATCAAATATGAAGCATGGAACAATTATATGACAATGCATTATGTCGATCACATGAGGCTTCTACATAAACATAAATGAATTTCACACATAGTTTCAAACCAACATTTAATTCCATTCATAATGTAGATAGAACATAGCAACACTAATTCACGATGTAGGAGTTGGGGCCCCACCCAAGAAGTTTTGTTCTCATCTCAACCTTACTGAGCGAACGATCTCTTATTTCCCTCTCGCTTCCTTGATTCCTTCACTCGAAAAGGAAGCATACAATTGGTTGTCCATCCCCTGGCTTCTATTTGAGCACTTTAACTTTATTAATGAAATTACCAAATTTCTTCTTCGCAAATATTTTGAAAAAAAATGATATATGCTAGCTGAAATCAAATGGGGCTATGAAATCAACCACAATATTAAAATTCAAGTTCGTCATTGTTATACTTATGGTCAAGTTGACAGTACAATAAGTTTATTTCAACAACCCTCCATTGATTTCTCTGTAGCTTTTCGATGCTTCTATTATAAAAACATATCATGGAAAGTATAACTACGACTTACTTTCTCTGTTCTTTGATTGAAGATCATGTAGAGTTGTCTAATGGACTTCATAGTTAATGTTGTTCCTAAAGTTTGCACCTGAGTGCTAAAGGGAAGAGCCAGGCCACCGAAAATTTGGAATGGTCGTTCTTTTGAATTTGTTGGTGATTTAGACGATTGTTTCACCAAGACAAAAGCATGGTCGAATTGGCAAGATGATATGGATGAGGGTTCTCCTTGGCTAGTAGCAAAGTAATGGCAGACAAGTGAAATGATAGAGGTAAAAATAGAGGGAAACAAAAAATCATTCAATGAATAATTTGTTGTAAGAAGTTTAATACTTAAAATAATATTTCAAGGCATTAAACAATGTATCAAAAACACAATTACTCCCACAGGTTGCAATAAAAACAAATCTTCATCAAAGCATTAGCTGACGCACCCCATTCGCATGAAATGACCAACAACCCAATCTACCAAATCGACCTCCCTATTATCGGATCGACAAAGTTGAATATTATGGGATCAAAGAATTTTTTTATGTGAGAATTGAATTGGAAAAAAACATTACTCATTCTAGTTTTTTTTAAGGCCTTATCACAGTAAGAACGCAAAATTATCCTAGCCCATTGTTATCTACAAAAGCCAAACATCAATAGCGCCTGTAAATCAACTATACATAGTTATAACCAAAAATCAAGTTATAGTTTATATTTGCATTTGCTCACACCCTTTTTAATGATACAAACACAATACAAAACGAGTATGTGGATAAAATATTGGACTAGAAAATGATGATTTTGCAACAATGGGGCTTCTTTGAAACCAATTCCCTCTTCTGAAAATTTCTCTCCCCTTTCTATTTTCCCACTCTCTTTTATCCCCTTCTTTTCCCTCTTCTATACTTAACCTAATTGCCCTTTATTTTCCCCCTCTACTTTCTCTTCCTGGCTACTTAGTCATTTTTCTGAAAAATGTCTAAGTGCGTGGCTTGGCGGACTCACGGGTTCACATTTCCACTCATACTTTTATATCATGACTTTGACCGACCGCATCCCCATTCCATACTTAGCCACTTTTCCTATCGCGGATTCCCGGGAAGGCAGGCTCTAGATTGCACTTCCATTGTTCTGTGACCTACAAATAGCACCCAGAGTTCCATGATATACAAATTGACCGCCAGACTCCCCCATCATGCCCTCTTCTGTGTTACACATTTTGCACTCAAAAGTTCTAAGACATACAATTTGACCGTCAATCCCTCACATCTCTTGAGGATCCCTTGTCACCCTATTTTGAAGCTCGTTCGACCGCTTTCCATACTTGGCCATTTCTTGGAATCTCTTTCGCAGATCGTCGAGTTGGCGGGTTCACAAAATCTCCAATTCCTAATTGTTGTTCCCCGTGCCCGCCACCTTCGCACTTATTTCCAAGTATGTAATTAGTAATATTTAATGCTAACAACTCATCATGCAACAACTGTAAATATTTTCATTAATGAGCGAAAGGCTCGAGGAGATAGTCACACTGACTATCCCTACACAACTTGTCCAGAAACCTGCAGAAAAGATCTTTCCAGGTAATGGGATATCCATTACAAATTTCAATATGTTAGCGAAAACGAGTCTGACCGACCGCTTCCCTATTCCATACTTAGCGACTTTTTTTATTGCAGGTTCTCGGACAGGTGGGCTCAAGATTGTGCTTCCATTGTTCCGCAACGTACAAACAACACCCGAAGTTTCGCGATATACAAATTGACCGCTGGACTGCGCCATCATGCCCTCGTTCGTGTTACACATTTTGCACTCAAAAGTTCTGAGACATACAATTTGACTGTCGGACCCTCACCTCTCCCAAGTATCCCTTGTGACCCTATTTTGAAGCCCGATCGACCGCTTTCCATACTTAGCCATTCCTTAATCTCTCTTCCCCATCCCTGCCACCTTCGCACTTCTTTCTAAATATGCAATTAGTAAGTTTTAATGCTAACAACTCATCATGCAAGAACCATAAAGATTGTCATTAATGAGAGAAAGACTCAAGGAAATCTCCCATTAATACACATTAAACCAAGATTTGTGGAGGGTTATATTATCCCTTCCGAGTGTTCATTTCAAACATCATGGAATGTCTTTCGCGGGTCGTCGGGTTGGTAGGTTCACGAAATCTCTAATCCTTAATTGCTCTTCGTCATCCCTGCCACCTTCGCACTTCTTTCTAAGTATGCAATTAGTAAGATTTAATGCTAACAACTCATCATGAAGGAACCATAGAGATTGTCATTAATGAGCAAAAGGCTCGAGGAGATCTCCCATTCACACGCATTAGACCAAGATTTGCAGAGGATTATATTATCCCTTCTGGGTGTTCATTTCAAACATCATCTGGAGAAAATAAACGTTTTCGTCGACATATGACAACAGCTAGACAACAGTTCTGTGGAGATACAGTCAACATATTTGGATGTGAGGACCAAAACTTCTAGTGGTCCAGGGCATATTCTTACTACTCATCCCCTTCTGCCCAGAACGAAGTAATTTGGACCTCTGGAATTGCTCGTGCAGGTTGTGTCCCTGAAGTCTTTGACTGTAAGGAGGTGGTCTCTTGGTGCGTCGAGAGATATATTTCAAGCCAACAAACTATTCCACTGTGAGACCACTCTCCTATTTCTTTTTCACCTTAGGTCTTCCGCAAGATGTTGAGATTGCCAAAGCCAACATTGACCTTCAGAGGAGAAGACTGCAAGGAGTTCCTAAAAAATCATGATAACGGGTTGGACCTCTTACCCGAGTTCCTGGAAGACCCGATGGTAGTTCCTGAATATATCACAAGATTGCAGGTTAATTCATTTAGAAATCCATTCCGGGAAATTGCTTGGTTATTTACGAGAATAACAGGACAGGAATCCACAACAAGCATTTCCCGCATGATTCTTTATATTTTGTATTTCACGGTCAAGGAACAAGCCATTTTTTATTGGGGGAAGCTGATTTCCATTGAAATTTGTTCCCAATTGTCACGATTCAAACATGAGAAGAAATTTTATATGTCATTCTACTTGGTTTTCGCGATAACGCATTGTTGTCCATTTCCAAAACTGTTTGTGTCCAAGAAGGTAAACTTGTTCATTCGACGCAGTAACCTTCTGGTACCAAGCCTTATGGAGGCACACGACCTCCCATTCTTTTTATAAGGTTTTTAATGACTTTGTCTCAGTTTTCAAAGATTTATTGTTAGGAAAGGATGTTCCCTAGATGTCTGACCAGAAAACCAAGTTTTTGGACAAGAAGGGGGCACTTGAACAAATGGAGAATTACAGTGTAATAATGATCTTTGGCTCCAAGGAAAATCCTGCTTTCCTTCCATGTCACATTACATACACAATGTTTGTTACAGAAATAGCAAGGCAATACAACTACTGGTTGCATTTTTTCCATGAGAAGAGAAAAAAGCAGTTCATTCCTCTACCTTGGAAAGTCGGGGACTTCATGTTCAGAAACATCATAAGATTGATGAATTTGCAGGCCATTTCAACAACTTGACCCTAAGATATGTTGAAAGGATGAGAGGGTTCGACCCTAATGGGATTTTTGTAGAACATTTACTAGCAGTTGACTTCAACAATTCTTTTATCCATACACTCCTGAACAAAGACAGAGACAATGACGAGAACACTCTTGCTCATGACGTTGACGACCTAGAGACATTGCAAAGCACCAATGAACTGTACAAACAACAGGGAAAAGGCCCCGGTGAGAAGAGTGTCCAATCCCCAACTGCCACTCCCAAGAGTACGACATCCCAGAGCATCGCTCCAACGACCCACCCCAGTAAGATAGCAACCCACAATTCTTCAAACGGAGGAGGATTTAAGAACCCTCCTCCGGGTAAAATTGATATTTCTCACAAACTTCCCGTGAGGAAGAAGAGAAAAAACGTTGTGCAAGAAGCGAAAGAGCCCGGAACTGAAAGTGAAGACATGGAACTTGAGAATGATCTCGAAAACGTATTCCCCAACGTTGATCAACCCAAGCACGCGATCCACCATAATCCCCTAATGGAAATAACTCAGACCGAGATTTTTTACGAATATGAATCCTTCACATTCCAAAGCGTCGTTTTTTACAACGAATCTAAAAATTTAATTATTGAAAAGAGAGATGTAAGAAATAAGAAAGGGAAATCCCATTCAGAGATTAACCTTAGGAACATGCAGTYRTCCCAAWTCTYTYGAATTCAYYGAGCAACYRGAGATGCTCTTGATGATTCCATTGGAGGCCTTCAGGCAGAGAATGCCAAACTGAAGAACCAAATCAAGGAATTGGAGGAAGCTTTGATTCCTATCCCATTGCTTGTCAGTCCTTTAGCAATAATTGTGCCTGCCACCCTTGCAACCAAGTTAAAAAGATCCTCCAGCCTCATCACATTGTGTAGAGGCTATGTGGAGAAGAATATCAAGAAAATAATGGAGCTAATTATTGAAGCCTTAGAAACATTAAAAAGTATAGCTTCCTTTGGAACGAGGGCACAAGCTTTCCAGGAATATTTTTAGGTGGATTTAAAAAATGAAGAAGGTTTCTATCTAGACATGGTCATCCCTTTTGGCATCAATGTCACCAACATGACAGAAATGAGAAGAAGAGAAGAAGATATCCCCTCCCCAAACTAAATCAAAGAATTAAATGCATGCTGGAAAGAGAAAGTTAAGAACCTACATCTCATTGTCCTATCATGTGAACAAGTTGTATCAAAGAAAGAAGATTTGTTCAGAAAGTTGACCGAAATAGACTTAACCGGAAGTACCAACGAGGTCCAAGACCCTAAATTAATCCTCAAATCCTTGTTCTTAACCAAGCAAGCCTTCAATGAACAAGTTGATATTTTTAAGAGGTCGTCTTTAGAAAAGTTTTACGACATCCTTGAATATGATGAGGATGATGTGGACAATTGGCTAGTGGACTATTCGGTAAAAAGTCAAGAAATTGAACATGCTTTGCATAATATTTCTATCGATCTAAGGGAATTAGAAAGCGAGCTTTTCAACATAAAAATCTAGCATGAGATCAACGTGCCCCCCATGAGAAGCTACATTGAAAAATGGCTCCAAAGGGCAATCGACAAGCTCACCGACGAAGGGCAACAAGCAGTTGGCACGATTCCAGTAACCGACGGCGAGAGCAATAAAAAGGCATCAACAAGCAAATAGCAAAGGGGGAGAGAGATACCATCATAATAAGTCTATATTAATCACATCCTGTTTTCTTTATCAATCCAATTATTCCACCTCTTTAAATATAAATGTCTAACCAAAGACTGATAACTTCCAATTTCTTCTTTTCAGGTCTTGTTGTCTACTGTCGCCCACTTCTTCTCTCTACAGTCCTGTTTATTGTACTTATTTCTTTTGTGGTTCGCGGGAGATCCAATCCTAATCTATATGAAAAATGCATTTAAATTTTTAGGAATATGTAACAAATATTATTATTTTTTGAGAAATTTCAAAGAAAACTATTTCCAAAAAAATCTCGATGGTGCCTTGTAACCTTGTTTTCAGAATGCAAAGTTAGTTCTCTTTATGCACGTCGGTCATCTTCTTTTATTTTTATGTGCTCAAAAATATTTATCTTGAACTATGTTAGATGTCAAGAAATTGTGTTTATTTAATTTGAATGTTTAACGTGTGTGATTCCTGGTCCTATTTTCGAGGAACCTTTATTTCAAAAAACAAAAACAAAAAAGATTTTATATCATTTTGTATTGCTTTAAGTTATTACGACAAACTTTCTCTAAGTCCCACATTTGAAATATACACACCCCGGGAAAAAATTAAAGAGGAGTACCACATCTATAAAAACGTAGTAGGATTGACATCCTCATTAGGTTGTCGTTTCGGTCCTAACAGATTCAAGGGTCAACAGACTTGTAAATACATCTGCAAGAATATCCACAGAAATAAAAACCTTCAATTTTTTTTATCATTGCAAAAAAACAATCAACTGGATAGACATGTTACAAATATAT
The DNA here is from genome assembly GCA_032191745.1 of Picea mariana. Classification (NCBI taxonomy): domain Eukaryota; kingdom Viridiplantae; phylum Streptophyta; class Pinopsida; order Pinales; family Pinaceae; genus Picea; species Picea mariana. Next base: position 47,771 of record JASDQU010371433.1, on the reverse strand, counting down.
TAGTTGGTACTATATTGAACTGTCATAGGCATCATACAAATATTTCAATTGGATAGTCATGTTACAAAGATGCCCTCTTCCTGGAGAGAAATTGCAGATCAACCTCTGCAAAGTGGGCTTGCTTCTCACGGGCAAAAGTTTCAGGAAAAGGGCATCTTCCTCTGTATCAACACCTTCTTTTCACACAATTTAAATCAACTTCGATGAGCTGAAAAATCGTCAAAATAAATAATCATGTTAGGTGTATGTTAATATATATAAAAAACTAGCAAACACAGAGGTCACACAAGAAGATCAAAGAATCTTTGACACTGAACACATTTTCAAAAAAAATTATATTTGTTTTTTTACCACCACATATAACTTTATTTATCCTAACACATATAGAGACAGACAAGTCATGTGATCTATTTAATATAATGAAATGGATGTTGCTTACTTTGTCCATGGAAAAAATTAAAGAATTGACTATTAAAATTGAAGTTAACTCTAAATATTGGGATGAAAGTCAGTTGGAAGTATACAAAGATCATTATAAATGAATTTCATAAATACATTAAAGAGATAAAACCTACAACGTAGGAATGGAAATTTCCAAGATGGCAAGTCAGACTCCCACAATATATCAAGTTACAAGTGATGGGGATATATGTGCTTTTTAGTAGCTATCTGTTGCACTACTGGTAATAGGAAAAATTACAAAATCTTATTAAGAAAATAAAAGCAAGATGGATTATGCAAAAAATAGTATAATTAGAATGAGAATACTTTCAAAAACTAAATGTTTTCAATGCCAGAATTGCTCTAGGAGATTAACGCTCAGGTGCCTTCTCTTTTCGAAATGAATGTGAGTCGTCGATCAGTTTCCAATGTGCGATCTAGGCGACCCTAGCACTTTAGCGTCCCTGCTAAAGTTTTACCAACCTGCCAATTTTAGAACTCCCCTAGCCATATTTAACGATGGAACAAATTTGTCACAAAGCGACTTTCTTGCTAATTACTTGTTGACCCGATATTAATATAATATTATCATTAACTAATTCGGGAATTTGCGACTCCGACTCTTCAGGACTACGGGCTTCGAGGGAACTGTGTTTGTTATAGAAGGAAAACTCCCAGATTCATGTAGCATCCTGACGTCTTATGGATGATGTGTCGCAGGGTGCCACGTGTCCTTTTCTACATGGATACCACTTGTCCTGCCTGCTGCTTGCCACGTGTCCACGACAGTTTCCATGTGTCTCCGGTAATTCGAGCTTCTCATTCTCCCACGGTCCTTCCATACCTGTGCAATTATTCCCATTCCAGCCCGATAGGGACTACGCTGCCATGCAACACTTGTTTTTTGAGTTTCGTGTCAGTGGTAGTTTCTATTGTGGCAAGGTTCCTCAAGGAAGTTGCCAATTTTATCCGGCGGAGGAAGTTCAATATTTGAGGATGTAGATAGATGTTGAATTAATACCTTTTCCATGGGGATTGGGGAAATTAACATTTATTTTTTGAGTTTGGCGGGAAGTCATTTTAACATTTATTTTTGGAGTTTCGTTTTTATGGTGCTTTTTGTTTCTTCCACATATTTTATAATGGTGTTGTCTAATTATTCTACGAAATGGTTTTTTGGTCGGAATCTAACCATATAAATATGCACGAAATCATTATTTTTTGTTGTTTAAAATCCAGTTCTGAATGTAAAAATGGATTCAACATGCTGAAAAACCCCAGGGGCACTCGGATTATACATAAATAATCACTCAAATCTAGAGATCTAACAATTTTCTGCCAAGCAAATGTTCTAAGAAAACTTTTAGACTAAGATGAGGATCTTTAATTAAGAATTAAGTAATGATTGAGAGTTTTTCTTACTTTATATTTTTGGCATTTACAAGAAAATTGTTTGCACTTTATAATAATAATAATAATAATTTAATTCTAAAGTTTAAACATCAAGATGTATAAGATCCCTTGTTTGTAGGATAAGAAATTCCTTTTGAAAATTTGACTGCTAAATTTTACAAAGATATAATCACCTAATATTCATGGCATTCTAAAATAAAACTATTTACATTCATGTCTTCATATTGATATCTAAAAAAATTATAATTGATAATTATAATTTCTTTTAATTAAGTAATGATTGTGTGTTTACTTATTTACTAACGTGTATCTAAGAAGAAAATATAATTTATTTTCCATGGTATATCAAAATCATTATGTTGGTTTCCCAATGCCAAGTGTGTTTTAGGGCTTAACTTCTCCACAACCTCGAGGCCATACTCATTGTGTGAGGTTTGTTATTATTAAATATGTGGGAACATTTTATTAAGTGGAACATTTATTATTATTGGTACTTTTACAAGTAAATATGATCAATTTTGTTAGTATATGTGGATCTCATTGGTAATGTGAAACATAGTAATGAAGATTGAATGTTTTTGAGCATGTACTTGCCATATGAAGGTGGATTGGAGCATCTCTTTGTGCTTGTCATGGCAGAAATAGGGCGATGTTTCGTGCATGAATAAGACAATGGTTGAAAGCTCTAACTTCGACTAAGGTTGCAAAGTGCTCAAGTTGGATACACTTAAGTGTCTCCAAATGGCACAACATGCGACTTCTTTTGCAATAAGTTGTAAGTTGTTTCAATTGTGTATCAACCATGACCCATGTAGTGGACATCGCATGACCTCCAATTGAAATAAGCAAGTGAAAGAACTCTATGAAAGAAGCAAGTGAAAGAACTATCTGTGAACTATGTGAGGTTGCTAAAGGTTTACAAAGGCTTCTAGATAACACTATCCCCACTTTGCTTAATCACCCCCATCTAATGCTCTTTCAACGATACCTTCACTCTGCTCGATCAAGTTACCGTTTAAGTAGTTATCATTGTATGTGGCAGCTTTAGGAGTGAACGGGTGGTGAGTTAATTCAATTCACTCCTTGTTGGCTTGGAATTTTAGTGTATATCGTAACATCTTCCACAATCATTGTCTTATCCTGCACTAATATTGTGATATTTGTCTAACAAAGTTTTAATATTTAATTTATTTTTTATTATTTTTTAATCAGGTATTTTTAATCACTATTAAATGATTTTCAAGTGTATACTCATTATCTAATCACAATCTAGAAATTCATATTTAATCAACCTTCACTCTAAAAAAACTAAAAGGGTATTTGTCTAAACGATATCAATTTTATATTTCTCTTTAGATGTACCAATGCTACTATTAATGCTACTATTATAAATCTCTAAAAGAAGGGAATGTACGTGGAGAAAAAAATATTTCCAAGTTTCTCCCAAATCATCACTATCCTCTATTCTTTCATCTTATAAAATTTCATCGCTTTGGAAATAGAAATAGAAAGCTTGTTTGTGTAACTGTTACACATCAAATTTCCTCACTTCGATAATGTCTCATTGTCATTGTCGCAAGTGTCGCAAAAGTCATGTTTTCGTCTTGCATGTGTCGCATTGCGAACAACATCATAAGAACACTTGGGACATCCTCTAAGACTTGTTAGAAGAGGAAAATATGTCATTTGGCAAAGTTTACAAGCTTTTACCTTGAGGAATAATCATCCTAAAAGTATTTTTGGAGATCAGCGCTCCCCTGCCCACTTGAAGGGAGTGCTAGCACTCCTTGTCCTCTTAGCAGGGAGTGCTACAACGCTCCGTGGCCAACTTTGAGGGAGCATCGATCTGTTGAGAGAATCTTAGTGAAGAATCCCGCTTATCTCTAAGGACAACTAAGAAGCATCCGAGTCAGTTTAGCTCGAATCCAAGTTAAAGGTTGGATCTAAGGGAAATCCCACAATTGATGGAGTCATATCCTCAACTTATCCCAAGAATAACTAAGGTGGTTGAGCCTCTCAAAGCCTATATAAGGAGGCATTCTCATGGTGAAAGGGGGGGAATATCAGTGAAAAGTATTGTCATTTTTATCATGGATCTTTTGAGCAAGGGGTTGGACAAGGAGGACTTGGTGAGGTTGTTGCATCTACATCTACAGTTTGTAAGCACTTTCTTATGTTCTCATTAATATATATGCTTGGCCTTTTCCATTCAAGTTTGTGTACATTTGCATGGGCTTGTCTCTTCTTGATGAATCTAGTTTAATCTAATTTTGGTAGAATAGGAAGTATGCTTTGTCTTTGTTGTCTATTGAATTGCATAACTCATTAAAGGGCTTGAAGATCAAGTTCAACCTAGACTGAGCAAGAACAAACTCTAGAAAAAGGTACTCATGCTTTCTTCCTCTTTTCCCTTGACTAGTTTAGCTACATTTAAAGGAATGTCAATGTTCAATGTTAGCATTTTTTTGTCTTGGTCATAGGGGTCTAAGATCCAAGAGGATATTCACCTATCCGCAGGGGAATTTTCCTACAACAGTAACTCAAATAGATTTTGAATACATGTGACCAACACATATTCAACATACATGCAATCTATAAACTTGTTAAACAAAGGGCCTATAGAGCTTTGTAAACAAACTTCTTTAAATAGAAGAAAAAAGACAAATAAAATTTAAAGGTGATCTTTACCTACACAATGTGAAGGTCCTCGTTACATGTTTAGCAATAAATACACAAAGCCTCTTCCTTGTAATATGAACAACACATTTTTCACTTGGTTTTGCTTGGATCTCCATGGAATTGAGAAGTTTTTTGCACTTGGTTTTGCTTTAAGTCTTCAAACATGAATTAGCAAGTACTCAAGAAATTAGTATTTACAAATGTGTTTTCAATAAAGGTTCCAACCTGAAGCATTGATCAACAATGATGAAAGATTATTAAATAGAAATATTAAAACATAGCCAATCATTGGAGAATGATGATGAAATAATGAGATTAAGAAGTAAAGATTTATTTTCCTCCACCTATTAAAGATAATATTAAGATAAAAATGATTCCCATGCAATCATAGCCTAGAAATCCTACATGGAGGCAGAGACCATAATAACACTCATTTTATTAGCCATACTATGCATTGTATCCATACCTTTTATAAATAGTATCTCTGTTACAACACCATGTGCTACATCATGCGAATGCAAAGATTTCAGAGTTCGACAAAACTAGACAAAAATTCGATCATTGGTCATTCATTAACATTAAAATAGAGTACTCAAACATTCATGATAGCTTATAAACTACTACAACAACCGAGGCAATATAATAATGAGTCTTGTACAAAATTGTAGGAACAAGATCCCCTACAATTGCCATTCACACTTGGAAATCCTCATGGATATTTTGTGACAACACAATTCAAGTAGGCATTAATCTCACTAACATGTTCAATTGTCTAATAATAACATATTAAAAATACAATGTATTCATTATTCCATTCTAATAAAATCATTGAACAAAGGAAGGTAACAACCAATCCTGGTATATCAAGTGGGGCTTTTTTTAGGAACATAAAAAAGGAAAAGGAAAAAGGAGTAAGAGCTAGGAGAAAGGAGTAAAAGCTAGGAGATAGGAGAAAGGAGTAAGATATATAGGAGAAAGGAGTAATGAATAAATTGTTATCCCCGATATCTAGGGATAACTAGGAGATCATGTCTCGAGGCCCACATGTCCTAGACATGGAGTACCGAGAGCAGGATTGACCTGAGCATGGCCCTGGAGGGCCCATCTTTCTTCTTCTCCACCAGATTGTCCTGTCAGCAGCAACAGCTTCCATCACCACCGGTTTGGACTTGCATCGGAGAGGACTCTTGCTCCATGAGGTAATTGGTCCGAGGTATCATGGTATGTGTCATTTTTTTATCATTATAACCTTCTTATATGTGCATTAGGTTCCTTTCATTTCTGATGATTGCTTGGATCTTACACTAATCCACTTGACCATTGTTGGGCTGATTGATGGCTGACTTAGCAAGCTTGTATTCATGGGTTTTGGTTAGCCACCAAAGGGGATTTGCAGAGCCATCGTCCGCTCCCGCCATTTTATCATTTTACATCTTATCTCCCACACATCCATCCCATTCCCCTAGTCTGGCCATTAGGATGACCTTCGAGGGTTACACTTTGTCTTGTGGGAAGAAGGGGTTAAAGGCCCAGGGGGTAAAAGCAGCTGGTATACAAACTCTTCAAGAATACTCTCCGGTAGATATGCCCTTTACTACGGAAGAAGACTTTGACCGGATTGAGTGGCCCAAGAAAGAAGAATATCAACAACTTCTAGACCAATTTCAAAATAAAGAAGTAGGGATGGTCAAAATACTGAAAAGGATAAAGAATGAAGACGATGTGCAGATACATCCGTCCCAACAAGAAACCTTTACTCCAGAAGCCCACCCACCTCCCTTAGTACAATACACCAGGGTACTTCAAGGAATTGAAAAACGCAAGATCCGAAAATATAAGGAGGGAGAGTTAGTATGGATGTGGGATATTCAAAAAGGAGAGCCTACTAATGTAAAGGGAAGAATACAATCATGGCTCGGGCCCTTCAAGGTCAGAATGGAATCAGTAAATAACTCTTATTATTTATCCACCTTAGAAGGAAGAAGGCACCCATTACCCATTAGCGGACGCCTCCTCAAACCCCACCAGGGTGGTGGGACTTGATTATACAGGTAAGTATGAGTAGGTAGGCACTTCCGTGTATTATACCGTATGCATTTATTGTTTGTTTCCCTTATATATGCATCATGATTGTTTTATTTCATATATGCTTATATTATTTTGCAGGGTGGCAATACCACCCCACCTTTTGTCGCTGATGCTTTCTTGTCAAGTGTGAGCAGGTCTACAGGTTTATGCCAGAGATTGCTGAGGTTCTCATGCGCTCTGCAGTTAGCACATGT
>JASDQU010371433.1:0-19777 GCA_032191745.1 Picea mariana | reverse complement strand
ATGACAGCTAGAGTTTTAGCTGTTGGTATTTGTACAAGTTTTGTGTTGAAGTTTGATATCTTGCAAGGATGGAGGAAGCTTCAAACATTGATAGTTCTCATACATCTTCATTATCCAAGTTCTTTGACAAAGAGATGTTGAAGGAGTTTGTAACCATGAGAGATATGGTACAAGAGTTGTGGGAAAAAAGAAAAGAGAGCATTGTCCTTCAAGAGCAGTTGATGGCCATGAAGGAGGAGAAGCACCAGCTTCTTGAAAAGTTGCATGAGATGGAGAATCAACTCCATGAGGCAAATGAAACCCTTACCAAGTACATGCATGAACATGAGGTATGTAATGTTGGTTTTTCTTCAAATTCCTCTCAAGATGAATGCTTTGGTGTTTTTGAAAATCACACTAGAGGAATAGGGTCCAAGTTATTGTTAAAAATGGGCTATGAAGGTAAAGGGTTAGGCAAGCATGCACAAGGCATTGTTGAGCCTATTGTTGTTGAGGAGAGACCCAAGTATTGTGGTCTTGGATATGAACAGAAAGATGGAGCAAATTTCAAAGTTGAGGAGACAAGGGAAACAATTTCAAGAACAACTTTTGTTGCAAGTTCAATCCCTCAAGCATGCAAAGCTTGTGTTCAAGATGAATGCAAATGTATGAAACAAGAGAGTTGTGACAACGATGAGGACAAGAACACTATTGTTGGTCTTCAAAAGAGAGTTGGTAACTCTTCCAACTCACCTCCTCAAGAAGGCGATAAAGGTGAATGTTCAAGGTATATTTCTGCCTATAATTCGATTGCTTTTGATTATGTTAAACATGGTAAATTTGCATGTAAAAATGGCAGAAAAAGTCCATGTACATATTGTGGTTTATATAACCATCATATTTCAAAATGTTGGAAAAGATTGACCACTTTCAGGAAAATTTCCAAGCAAAGACAACTTGAAAAGAGGATGCAAAATATTTGCAATCATTGCCAGAAGAGGGGTCATCTCATTGACCAATGTTGGACATTGCATCCAACCACTCATCCACATCACAAGAGGCAGATGGATAAAGAGTCTAGAAAGAATGGAAGAGGAGATTCCATCATCAATGTGAGTCAAGATGATTCACAAGAAGACGATTTTCAACAAAATAATTCACCATTGAGTTGGCTTGGTACGAAATGGTTAGATTTCTTGAGCAAGTAAGGCTTGCATTTTCTGTTGTAGATGCACATTTCAGCCTTATGTATGCATTTATGTTGAGAGTATGACAAGTACAACTTGTATGATGCAAGTTGCATGTGAATGCAATTCGTTTGAAGACATACTTGTTTGTTGCACAAATTCGCCAGGAGGATGTAAAAGAGGGGTATGATGCTCACTTGTTACAACCATATATCTTTTTTATATTCAACTATTATGTACCCATATGTTTCGGGTTCATGTACTTATGTTTGTACTTGAAGGAGAGTTGAAGAGCCATGCACATGCATGTGTTTTTGTGTGTGTGTAAACAGTGAACTTGGTGATAGTTCATTCTGAATGACTCATGATTGTAACATGATTGTGTATCATGAATGTGGACTTGTCATTTTGGGAAGGTTGATATGTTTCAAATGAGTCTCGACTTGTGTCGATGTTGTCTTGATGACTATGTTGTGTCGATCATGTTTTTCAACTTATGTTTAGTCGATGGTGTTTGTTGGTTTGTACGTCGATTTTGAGTACACCAAGATGCAGGAAAACACCATGTGCTTTGATGAAGTACAAGATGTGACTATTTGCTTGAAGAGCAAAAAGACTTTGTTGACATCATTTTCAATCTTGTATAAATTTGTTTTCAAGATTGATGGTTTGCTTGGTTTGTGACAAGATGTCACAGGAAAGTTTTTGCAGCCATTGTAGAGCGAATTGTGTTGACGCTAAAAGAATTCGCAAGAGGGACTTGATTCTCAGTGGGAAGGTTGCCAGTCTTCCAAGCACAAGGAGAACAGTGGGTCAGCAACAGCCAGAGGACATTGGTTGAGGGACATAGCTAGTTACAGTGCAAGGCATGTCAAGGTATCCAGGTGATTGTAAAATTTTTTTTTCAAGAACTTGGAAGCAGAAGAGTATTGAAGCTAAGGTAGATAATCATAAGATTTTGTGGGTCAAAAAGCCTTTCAGTGGGAAGGTGTGATCAGAATCTGGACTAGGGGTCAAAATTTAGCCCAAAAATCAAAGTTTTCAGAATCACCTCAAAACGAACGAGTTCAAATAGACGTCGGATGAGTGAGATATCGCGATCTATTCGATTTGCCAAACAGGCAAAAAAAAGATGCTGACTGTATAGTCCGTACATGATGATGTGGCAATCATTTATTGGCAGGTGTACGACTCACACGTGACAGAGGTACGATCGATGACGTGGCAAGTGGTGACGTGTCAATGCTGAGTTGGCAGTTTGGGCGAATCATTGGTGGACACGTGGCATATTTTGTCAAATGGTTTGGTGCCATGTGGCCCAGGTGTGGGCTGCCACGTGGCACCGTATTTCATTGTTTGTTTAAAAGTTTATGGAGTCCATGGGGATCGAACCCCGGACCTCCCCCAAGGTTCAACGCTTTGGCAATGTGTGGGCTACCACTAGCCCACACGGTGGTCCTTATTAAATAAAGGGTTTTGTAACTATTTAAGTTTGAATATATTGTGTTTTGGGGCGCGTCCGGGCTGGGGCTTAGCCCCAGCCCCCGGTTTCAAACCACTACCATATGACCTTGCCACTTTGCGCGGGAGTCCATACGACCTATCCACAATTTTGGCGCGCGAATTTGGTTTTTGAAATGGTTATAACACCAAATGCACTCGCCACTTGTCACACTTGCATGCGCCTATGGCATTGGAGCCTTTTTCTTTTATGCGCGGTCACATGGCCATACGACCAATGCCTTGGCAGATAGGGGGCTTAGTTCCCTAACCGTTTGACAGTTTTGCGCATTTTGCGGATTTGTGCGTGGTGCTAGGTTTTATCATGGAAATGAGCGCAGAGGCTAGGTGGGATGCATAGAGGTGCATTTTGGTGAACCAGAGACAACAAGCTTGAAGGAGGAAAATGGCAGGAGGCCTAACTTCTTCATTTTTTTGCCAAATGAGGTGTCGAAAAAGCATAGCTAGGGGTTTTTGGATGTTCTGAATCCATTGGAACTGTTTTCGGCATTTGAAGACTTATTTTGCAGTTTTTTTACCATTGAAGTTTCAGAGAGCTCTAGGGAGCTTGAAGCCGTCATTGTTGGAGGTCATGCTCAGATGAGCCCAAGTCTGTTTTCTGTGACTGAATAGTCATTTTTGGCTAATTGTTATGCTCTGAACACATTGGGATAGGTTTCAGAGGCATTTGAGGACTTTTACAGGTGTTTTTTCCACAAGGAAGCTCAGGGAAGCTCAAGGCCACATGTAGAAGAGGTCATGCCCGTATGAGCCATTATCCGTTTTCAAAGTTCTATTAGTCATTTTTGGGTTTTTTATGTATTCTGAACCCAATGATACAATCAATAAATCCATTGGAGTTGAGCAGCAGCTTGTAAAAGAATATTTGACAAACTAATCCCAGAGAGCCTAGTCCATTGAAGGAGGCTCAAGGAGATGTAGCCTAGTTGGGGGTGAACTCCTTTATCATCTTGTTATTGTTGTGAGTTTGCTGGTTTATTTGTTGCAAGTTATGTTTATTGTGTATTTGTTTAAAACACATATTTAAGTTTTTAAATACCTCACAGATAAACATTTAAAAGAAGCATGAACTTGACACATAAAACCTCTTGCATAACTAAGACATTGAGCAAGGTCCTGAAAAGTTTATTTTAATGGAGTAGAGGGTGCTTGCATAGAAAAACAAGTTAGCCCCCTATTTTCAGATTACTCTATGAACTATGTGAGGTTGCCAAAGGTTTACGAAGGCTTTTAGATAACACTATCCCCACTTTGCTTAATCACTCCCATCTAATGCTCTTTCAACGATACCTTCACTCTGCTCGATCAAGTTATCGTTTAAGTAGTTATCATTGTATGTGGCGGCTTTAGGAGTGAATGGGTGGTGAGTTAATTCAATTCACTCCTTGTTGGCTTGGAATTTTAGTGTATATCGTAACATCTTCCACAATCATTGTCTTATCTTGCACCAATATTGTAATATTTGTCTAACAAAGTTTTAATATTTAATTTATTTTTTATTATTTTTTAATTAGGTATTTTTAATCACTATTAAATGATTTTCAAGTGTATACTCATTATCTAATCACAATCTAGAAATTCATATTTAATCAACCTTCACTCTAAAAAAACCTAAAAGGGCATTTGCCTAAACGATATCAATCTTATATTTCTCTTTAGATGTACCAATGCTACTATTAATGCTACTATTATAAATCTCTAAAAGAAGGGAATGTACGTGGAGAAAAAAATATTTCCAAGTTTCTCCCAAATCATCATTATCCTCTATTCTTTCATCTTATAAAATTTCATCGCTTTGGAAATAGAAATAGAAAGCTTGTTTGTGTAACTGTTACATGTCAAATTTCCCCGCTTCGATAATGTCTCATTGTCATTGTCACAAGTGTCACAAAAGTCATGTTTTCGTCTTGCATGTGTCGCATTGCAGACGACATCATAAGAACACTTGGGACATCCTCTAAGACTTGTTAGAAGAGGAAAATATGTCATTTGGCAAAGTTTACAAGCTTTTACCTTGAGGAATAATCATCCTAAAAGTATTTTTGGAGATCCGCGCTCCCTTGCCCACTTGAAGGGAATGCTAGCGCTCCTTGTCCTCTTAGCAGGGATTGCTACAATGCTCTGTGGCCAACTTTGAGGGAGCGTCGATCTATTGAGAGAATCTTGGTGAAGAACCCCCCTTATCTCTAAGGACAACTAAGAAGCATCCGAGTCAGTTTAGCTCAAATCCAAGTTAAAGGTTGGATCTAAAGGAAACCCCACAACTAATGGAGTCATATCCTCAACTTATCCCAAGAATAACTAAGGTGGTTGAGCCTCTCAAAGCCTATATAAGGAGGCATTCTTGTGGTGAAAGGGGGAGAATATCAGTGGAAAGTATTGTCATTTTGATCGTGGATCTTTTGAGCAAGGGGTTGGACAAGGAGGACTTGGTGAGGCTGTTGCATCTGCATCTACAGTTTGTAAGCACTTTCTTATGTTCTCATTAATATATATGCTTTGCCTTTTCCCTTCAAGTTTGTGTACATTTGCATGGGCTTGTCTCTTCTTGATGAATCTAGTTTAAACTAATTTTGGTAGAATAGGAAGTATGCTTTGTCTTTGTTGTCTATTGAATTGCATAACTCATTAAAGGGCTTGAAGATCAAGTTCAACCTGGACTGAGCAAGGACAAACTCTAGAAAAAGGTACTCATGCTTTCTTCCTCTTTTCCCTTGACTAGTTTAGCTACATTTAAAGGAATGTCAGTGTTCAATGTTAGCATTTTTTTGTCTTGGTCATAGGGGTCTAAGATCCAAGTGGATATTCACCTGTCCGCAGGGGAATTTTCCTACAACAGTAACTCAAATAGATTTTGAATATATGTGACCAACACATATTCAACATACAAGCAATCTATAAACTTGTTAAACAAAGGGCCTATAGAGCTTTGTAAACAAACTTCTTTAAATAGAAGAAAAAAGACAAATAAGATTTAAAGGTGATCTTTACCTACACAATGTGAAGGTCCTCGTTACATGTTTAGCAATAAATACACAAAGCCTCTTCCTTGTAATATGAACAACACATTTTTCACTTGGTTTTGCTTGGATCTCCATGGAACTGAGAAGTTTTTTGCAGTTGGTTTTGCTTAAGTCTTCAAACATGAATTAGCAAGTCCTCAAGAAATTAGTATTTGCAAATGTGTTTTCAATAAAGGTTCCAACCTGGAGCATTGATCAACAATGATGAAAGATTATTAAATAGAAATATTAAAACATAGCCAATCATTGGAGAATGATAATGAAATAATGAGATTAAGGAGTAAAGATTTATTTTCCTCCACCTATTAAAGATAATATTAAGATAAAAATGATTCCCATGCAATCATAGCCTAGAAATCCTACATGGAGGCAGAGACCATAATAACACTCATTTTATTAGCCATACTATGCATTGTATCCATACCTTTTATGAATAGTATCTCTGTTACAACACCATGTGCTACATCATGCCAATGCAAAGATTTCAGAGTTCGACAAAACTAGACAAAAATTTGATCATTGGTCATTCATTAACATTAAAATAGAGTACTCAAACATTCATGATAACTTATAATCTACTACAATAACCGAGGCAATATAATAATGAGTCTTGTACAAAATTGTAGGAACAAGATCCCCTACAATTGCCATTCACACTTGGAAATCCTCATGGATATTTTGTGACAACACAATTCAAGTAGGCATTAATCTCACTAACATGTTCAATTGTCTAATAATAACATATTAAAAATACAATATATTCATTATTCCATTCTAATAAAATCATTGAACAAAGGAGGGTAACAACCAATCCTGGTATATCAAGTGGGGTTTTTTTAGGAACATAAAAAAGGAAAAGGAGAAAGGAGTAAGAGATGTAGAAGAAAGGAGTAGGAGAAAGGGGTAATGAATATCTCTTTCTATTTTTGGCAGTTAACCTTTTCTAAACTAACCTAATATGACTTCGAGACTAAACCAAATACTCTCTTACTTTTTCCTCCTACTCTTATCTCTTACTCCTTTCTCCTTTTCCTTTTATACCTTTCCCCATAAAGAAACACCATGAAATTACAATCTTTAGTAATAACAGATATAGAAGTTTCAGTGAGTTACAATCTTTAGTAATAACAGATATAGAAGTTTCAGTGAGTTACAATCTTTAGTAATAACAGATATAGAAGTTTCAGTGAGTTACAATCTTTAGTAATAACAGATATGTGAGTTGTTAAATTAACCATTATTCCATTCCAATAACATAATAATTTTAATATTATTATAATAAAATAACTTTTATATCAATTAATTAAATATAAGAAGGTAATTGTATTATATTTTATTTTCTAAACATTATAATAGATAATTGTATTACATCATATTACCTCTTTATTTGTAATAAATTATTAATTAATAAATATCATTATATAGCTCTCAAATAATACCTATTTTTACTTGGACATTCCCGTTTGTCCATTAGAAAGTATAGAGAGAATATTATACAGTAAGCTTTACACACCATTAACGATATCAGTTTGTGATCGTAACACCCTGCAGCGTGGAGGATATATATATATCCAAACCCGGTCCTTCTCAACACTGAATCCTTCTTCGAAGGTGCGGACCTCCCACGTGTGAATGAACTATTGATTTTCTACGCGGAATACTATGTTTTAAAAACGCGTAGGCCCCGCGTGTGAATGAATGGATTATGTATTGATAGATGCCCTGGCGTTCTTGTATAATTAGGGTTTCTCATCCGATACTACCCGATTCCTCTCATCCTTTTGAGATGCCCTGGCGTTAGTGTATAATTAGGGCTTCTTATCCGACACCACCGAAACCGATTCCTCTCATCCTTTCGATAGGGAATGTAGAGGAAATAGAATGGCTTCCCTTAAACATTGGGGTTTACTTCATCCAAATATGAAAGAAATTATGTGTTCAGCGCTGCTTTCTTGCGATATGAAGAAATTGATGTGTTCAGAGCTTACAGATGTGGATATAGAAGGGTTAGGTAATGTAATTTACAAAACCCATTTAATTGAAATGGCATGACAGCTACGCTGTTGAAAGTTACTGTAGATTGTTGCTAGAACGCTCCAGATCTGCCTTGTTTATTAATTAAACGAGTTGTTGGTATGCTTTTGCCAACCCTTCTTCTATCCACATTCGTACTAATTTGTCCACATCAATTTCTTCGATGGCATGGCTATTTATAGTGTCAAGAAAAAGATGTGGAACGGGTTTCGAAATTTTCCTATTCCATTAAAGACTCAGACATGCAAATGGATGGTATTTAAATTGCCATGTATTTCAAGAGGTCTGATTTGAAGTTGAAAACTGTTTTTGAAGCATTCCTCGGGAATTAGATGATCCCATGTGTTTTAAGAAGTCTCATTTGAAGTCAGAAAATGTTTTTGAAGCATGCCTTGGGAACTGGGTGAACTAAGCTTTCTACAACAGAGTCCATAATCTCTCCAGGTATTAATCTCATGATCGGCAACAAATATTTCCAATTTATGTTTTCATAAGAGTATTTGCATTTTATGTTTTTCTTAATCTTATGGTCACATTCTCTTTTCCGCAAATGGGGTTGAGGTTGTTTGGATTTCCACAATCTTTTTTTGGGAAGGAAGAAACTATTCCCTGGATATAAAGATATGCACATGCATTATTTATTTGTCAGTAATATGGATAAAAAACATAGTTAATATAGGTCAAATGCCATGAAGATTGTAAGGAAAATCCAAATTGATTACATCGAATATTTGTTGACTGTGCATGATTGATTGGAACTATAATTGTGCTGAGTGGTGTATTTTACAGGCCATACAGGCGATAGGAGATGTAATAGGTCGGTCTGAAATGCTGACAAGGCATTTTGTCAATACATTACTATTTATAAAATATTAAAAAAAGCCATATATATATATATTTCTTCTTTTGTAATAATTTTTGGAGAAATTTGGGGAAACTTACTGTGCACTTTTCCTCATTTAAAAAATGGTACTCAGAGTAAACCAGATTTTGTTAAAAGCCGAGGTTTTTTCGATAACATGCTCATTTAAAAGCTATACATATCACTTGCAGGAATTGAATTTGATGAGAGAAAACACCCCTTAACACAAACCACTCGGGCTAAACCCAATTGCTATATATATATATATATATATACTTAGATTTATTTTAATCTCGAATATATCAAATATCAAGAGTGAAAAAATCTCTATAAAATAGAGACTTTTTTAGAATGATTAAATCTATATGAAATACAAACTTTGTTTAGACTCTAGAATGCAAAAATTTGAGGAATTTAATCTTTCTCAATGCTTAGTAACTCAGAGATTGATAACTCAGAGACTGAGATGGATAGAGATTGATAACTCAGAGACTGAGATGGATATAAATGGATTATGTTTTCCTTTAAAAATGACCATTTTATTTGTCTATCTTTGTCATCTTCATCACTTATTCATACTTCAATCCTTTCCAAATTTCAATTTTTGAAATATACTTTTAGCCATTACATTGTTACCCTCTCATTACATCGTTACCCTCTCACCAGCTACACCGTGCCTCACCTTCACCCACTTCAACACAAACTCAGGACATGGCTTCATTAAGGAAGGGAACTAGGATGAAGGAAAAAATCATCCCTATTGGTCAAAACTATGTTGGCTATTACTACCATACCAAGTCAACTCAGGACATGGCTTCATTCAGGATGAAGGAAAAAATCAGCCCTATCGGTCAAAACTATGTTGGCTATTATTACCATACCAAGGCTTAGTTGCATGGAGAATGAGCTCAGCACATTACTTAAATAAAAGAACAGAAAACAAAATACGAGCATTCTCTTTTTTACTACTTACTATCACTCCCCCATCTTGATGGGGCATGGTTCAACTGATTGGAGTTTGATACTATTAAAGCTTTCATGGTTTGAACAGCACTATACCCTTAACTGTTTCAAATTTGGAAAATGATATCAAAGGGCTAGCCGGAATTACTCTCGCAAATTTAGATCTTACCTACCGGTTTGAAATATAAAAGGGAGCACTAATTCATTTTTTTTTTCATTTTTTAAGGACAACTATTTATTTTATATTAAGGACAACTATTTATTTTAATTTATTTTATATTGCCAAAGCTAGGCTACTCAACAATGTGTAAACCAAGTTTGGAATATAAAAGGAAACACTAATTTATCCTCCTTTTTTACCAAACAACAATGTAGATTATATTAGGTATGGATATAAAAGGAAATACTAATTCATTTTTTTTAACACAACGACAATTTATATTATATTGAACTTAGTTTACATGCTCTGAAGTAAATAGCTTTGTCAATATAATATAAATTATTGTAAAAAAAAATAAATTAATGTTCCCTTTTATACTCCAAACTAAAGTTAGATTTACATTTATATTTATTAGAATAAGTTTGGTTGTTACTTACATGTATTTTGCCAAGTTTGAAATAGTTAGTATATAGTGTTTTCAAAATTTGAACAAGCTTTGACAAACAATATAATAAGTGTTTTCAATATGTAGCTTGTTAGTTGAGTCATAATTAACATAGATTTATTTTAACTCCAGATCTAATAAACAACAAGAAAGATCAAAAGAAATAACATCTTCTTGGACTATAGTTACACCTCACTATTCTTGTTGCAATGAAATCTTTTGAAGCTAAGATATTATAGCTCTCACTTGCTTTTGTATTGAGATTTGATGCTTCATGTCATTGAGATTTCCCCCATTGTTTCTATGCCATTTCATGGAAAATTTTGACATGTTTGTATTGGATTTGGAATTGACAAATTTTGACATGCTTGAATTGGATTTCCACAGGATGTGCGTTTTCTCCCAGCTACAAAACCTACTTAAGAGTTTTTTTGTTGGAGTTACTTCACACACACCTATGATTTCTTTTTCCTAAGGTTTTTCCTATGTTTATTAGCCATTATTCAATCTCTTATAATTTAGGAAGAATATTTCTCTAGGGAGCATATTCTTTTCAATTTTCACTTTAGTTTGATCAATTGAGTGGAGTCTAGATGCTACATTGGGATTATCACCATGCAGCATTGGGATCATCACCAACTAATGCGCATTGTCCTTGCAATCATCACCAGACTAGTGCATTATCCATGATTCCCTGATCTCCTCCTCACTTCACTCTATTTGAGTTAGTTAACTGAAGAATGATAGACTAGTTAACTCAGCTAGGTGGCAGTTCATTTTCGTAACTGCTCGAGAGACTAGACTAGGTGGCAGTTTACTTTCGTAACTGCTAGTGTGTGTCCAGATCACTCTAGACCACCACTATGGCGCATTGGCTTCTCCTCCAGTGCGCATTGGTTGAGTTATACAGAGTATATCTTGTGTAAATTATCATTTATTCATTTGGTTAATGAGAATTCTTCCATTCTTTCTCTCTTGCTTCTCTTTTCTCATATTTTCTCTGCAACTGTGTATGTCAATTCCCAGCTAGATCTCTTCTGTGTAGGTTCAACACATTCACACTTTCTAGATTGGTTTATGTTTCTCTCTATCTAGACATTGGAAGAGCTTGAGATTTCTAGTAATTGAGCTACTACTACTTGGAAGTCTCCAAGTACTATTAGATTCTTCAGAGGTAATCTTATTAAATAGAAGTATTCCTTTGCATAATGCCAAGTGATTTTGCTTGATTGTTGGTTGTTCTTCCAATGTTCCAAGCGGTTTTCCTAATTATTATTCATTTTAGTGTTAAGGTTATCCCTCCATAGTCCAAAGTGTTCAACAAAACAAGGTATTCCTCATACAGGATGAACACCTTAAGTAACTGCTCAAACAACTAGATCAAAGTATGTGGTTAAAATCCTCTAAGAGGGCAACATTCCACTACCCCATCCAACGTGGCTACTTGAGGGAATATATTAATGCAAAAGAAAAAAAATGTACATAAGAGTTTCTCTCAATTCAGCTTCAACAAATGACTCCCCATACTCTTTAAATAGAGATCATGGACCAATTGAATCTTAAACCATGGATCCATATAACCTTTATTATTATCGTTTGGAGGAGATATTCTAAATGAGAATACATTTATGCATTGTTTTTTGACATTGGTTTTCATCCCCGGTCTCTTTCCACTTTGCCTATCAGTATTCATCCAACATTTTTCATTTTGGCTTACTCCACTATGCCAGATTTCACATTGAAATTTTTTGCAATACTTGTTTTATTAATTAAGTCAATATTGGTTCTTTGGACGCATTTAAGATAAGCCTTGTCCTTTTTGGATAGCTAGATCTTCTAGAGACAATTGTTGGAGTAATATTTCAAATTGCCTTAATAATTGGCTTGCTTTTAAATTCTCTAGGGTATGAGAGAAACCAAACAACTTATTGAATATTTGTTCTTTAGAAAAGACATCTTGAGGGACCAATAATTCAACTTTTCACAAGTTCTCCCTAATTTACAAATTCCCATGTGCTAAGAATCTAGAAGAAGTTAACTTTTGGGACGGAATAGCTCAAATATATTTTGTTTCATTTGATTTTTGGCGAGAGAACGGATGTGTCCCTTCCAAGCATAGATACAAAATTCATCGAAAAATGGGCCATATCACGAGAAATTGTGATGCTAACTTTGAAATGTGAAATTTACATAAAAAAAAATTAGTGGGCAAAAATTGGGAAAAAATTGTGTCACGGTGGAAAAAATAGCCCATCTCAATTTTGATCCTCTTAAAGTGTCAATTTTTTTTTAAACTCATTTGTTTTTGCAATTTGTTGGGGATTGAGAGGGAAGGCATGGACCACCATGAACAAGTAATCCTAGGAGGGTAAAACGGTAAACCATTGTTCTCATTGCCATCAAAGTTCTTTTTATTGGAACAAGGACCATTTCCTATATTTGGTTGGTCCTATCTTTCTATGGTTTTCATGTTTTTAAATCTTAGGTATTTCTTCAAATTTCACCCTCGCAACAAATTTATATAGGGTTTTGAAAGTGCATGTTGATTGCTTCTTATTAGCATTTTTCACCGCTTTTAAGAGGGTCAAACTCTGTGTTATTAGAACTGGACTGGAACTGGTAAAATTGGCCAGTTCGACCGGTTCACAGGGTTTATTGGTTCAAACCAGACATTCAAACCGCTTTTGATCGGTTCTGTACGGAATTGGTTTTTTCCGGTTTTTTTTTTATTATTATTAATTTCCGTACAGTCGTCGTCATACGACCAGAAAAGTGAGGGAATTTGCAGTTTTTTTTTAAAATAAAAAAAGAAGAGACTCAGCCAACAACTTTTGACAATGAAGACCTTTCTTGGATGGATTTGGATCCCTAGACACATCAAGAGAATGTGTGCACTGATGTTGAAACTATATCTTTGCCTTTTAGACCAGGCGAATCAAGCCAGGCTTGGAATCCCCCTGTTGAGTCTACTCATGTTGAGGATGTAGATGATAACTTTGAGTCTGAGTCTGAGTCTTAGTCCGAGTCTGAGTCCTCTGAGTCTGAGTTTCAGTATGCAGATTCAGAGTGTTAGATTCTGTAGTCTCTACTCTCTAGCCTCTAGCCTAGACTCTTAAGTTATTTTTGGACTTTATAGGCCATTTAGAGCCTTTTTGATGATGTATTTTGATTTAGAATCTAGATATTCATATGACTATGGAGTGCACTTGCCACTTACTGTTAGTGCTATTTTGGTTTTATACAATGTTACTTGTCATATATATATATGAGAAACTTTACAAATTTTTGTATACTTGTTTGGATTCACATGAATGCACATGAATATGTATTTTTTTTTTTCAAAATTTGAATATTTTATACATTTTAAGTGACTGGATTTTTGATCCGTTTTTTTTACAGTTCCAGTTCGATTCCAGTTTTTGAGGTTCTTTTTAAAGAGGGGGGATCAATTCCTATCTTCCTACGGTTTTCATGTTCTCAAATCTTAGGTATTTACTCAAATTCCACCCTTTTAACTAGTTTTTTTAAAGATATATGGAAGATTTTCAAAGTGCATGCCAAGTGCTAGCTAAAAATCAATAGCAAGCATATGGAAGAGCTTAATAATGTTGATAATGTGTCTGATTTTGATTATTGTGGGATTTGGATGGAGTACGGGGCCATCACATTTTTCTATAGTTTTGGACTGTGGGAGCATTGGTACCCGAGTTTACGTGTATGAGTGGGTGTAGAATAATGGCAAGGGTCAAGGAAGTCTTCCAATGCTGTTGCGTGTATGAGTGGGGGTAGAATAATGGCAAGGGTCGAGGAAGTCATCCAATGGTGTTGCGTCCATTTCCTGGAGCAACCGATGAAAAGTCAAGGCAACAGAATGGTCGAGCTTATCATCATATGAAAAATCTCGTCTGGCGTGGTATCCAATGCAATGGGTAGAATGCAATTTGATGGGCCGAAATGCATTAAGGAGGTCAAGTTGAAACCCAAGAAGCGGTACAACTGTCAAATGTTTTGTTCGTAAAACTCGTGAAGTTGGGACTGATCAAGATCAATTTGAAATACTGCACATCATTTAAGTGTAGAGGAACAAAAGGTTTTTGCTTGCTGACGTAGAAGTTACTGAGGAGGTTTTGCCTTGCACAAGCGAAGAGCCAAATTTTATTCAAAAGTTGCGCCCATGAGTTTACAAACTGGCACTGCTGCTTACTTTGGAACAACACCCACGGTAGGGAACGTATGCCCCTATGATGAGCCAAATATTAATTCTTTGGGAGCTGACTGGGTGAGAGTAGAAATACCTGAGAAAAATCTCTATACCATCTGTTTTGAAGAGCAGAAAAATAGTTTTTTCAAACCATGCAGCTATTGTGCAACATACTATAGTTGTGGTCTCCGGATACAAGAGATGGTACGCTTGTCTGTAGGTGTTTTATTGTATCTAATGAAACTTCTGCAGCGATGTACAAGCATCTGAGATGGCAGACCGCCAGATTGCAAAAAATCTCAGAGGTGCGAAATTGCTGAATTTACTTTGGGCTAAACACTTTAAGCAAAGTTGAAATCGTGATATATATACATGTATTTGACAGCTGAGTAATGGAGGGCCTACCTTTGCGGGTTCCAATTATGGTTTTGATATAAAAACACAATGGAAGCCGGCTTGTATATAGGTCATAAAATTGATTTTGAGGTAAAATAAAAACAGGGCTGACCCATGTTTGAGGAAATACAGGCTGAGCCGACATTTGGACTTAAAGGGCTATTGGAGGCAGAGTATGCCATTTGGAGTTTTAAAACCACATTTGAAAAGAGCTTAGAGGATCTTGATGGTGTTGCTTGTGGAGGAATTCAGCTTTGAAGGGGCCTTGGAGGCTGGACGTTGCACCGACACCTCCATTTTTCCCTTCATTTATGGAAATGGGTCACTATTGGGGTTTATACACCCTTAATTTTGTACATGCGGCTTGAGAAATCCTTCAATTGTACATTTTAGAATTAATTAATTCAAGAAGAGGGCCTGTTGCGTTGCTTCATAGGCTAGAAAAGGGGATTTTAGCTTAGAAAATAATATTTTAATGTAAGAGGAAATTGAGCCTTTCCCTCTATTTATAGAGAGACATTTACTCTCATTTGAACATCACAACTTGAGGGAGAAATCCTTTGGGAGGTCTGAAATTTTTGAAATTTTCTTGGAACATCTTGTATTGTACTTATGCACACTTTTGAAGAATTGATCAAGTGGATGTTTTTTTCTGGCTTTGGTGGATCTTTGGTGGATCTTTGGTGGATCTTTCATGAAAAATGTTTTCTTCATGCTATGCACCTTGTCTTGTAAGTGTTTTTCATTATGTGCATGTGATGTTCTTGGAATATCTTGGTGGATGTTCTATTAGATGGGTAATAATTGCATGTTAACTTAGTCCCTTTGAATGATCTTGAAACCCTAAGGAAGGATCAGGAGAGGTTATCCCATTCCCTTGTTGTATTCACCTTGACTTTGTTGAAGAATTCAAGATTTGGCTTAAGGGTTAGGAGTGGCCATCCCCTTAAGGTTTGTCTTGGCTAGGGTTTAGTTCTAGGGGTTAGGAGTGGCCATCCCCCTAGGGTTTAAAACCTAGTTTCCTTCCATTCTCTTTGCTAGATGCATTAGAAGAAGTAGGACRACCCCTAGGGTTTATGAGGGGATAAACTTTAGGGTTTTCTTTCCTAGAAGGTTGACCTAGGCTTATGAGGGGCTAATTCTAGGATAGACCTTAAAGTCTTCTTTTTCCCTTGGCCTCCATTAAAGTGATACATTGACTCCATATGCCTAACGAAAAGACACGGATATCAAAACCTCCAACCACTTTATCCTAAAGCTTACCAAAGACCATTTAGCTTGGACTCACTCTCCACACCATATTGAGCTTCACTGCCCCAAGTCCTAGCAATCTCAACCCAGGGAAACCCCCTTGAGCCTGAGGAGAGTTGACTTGAAGTAAAAGAGGGATTGGTGAGGTGACAGTGGCCTTCCCTCTTTGTTACGCAAGATTGCACTCGAGTTTTTGGGCTTTAGCTCAACAAGTGCGAATTTTTGCGATAACAGGACCAAGATGCTCCATTGCCCCATTCATGCAACAACTCTTTTCCTCAACCTCACCTATACTTACTCATGTAACTTTGATTTTTATGGCGAGGTTATGGAAGTGTTCTTTACATGTTTTCGTATGATGGTACCTAATCAAGAAGCTTGCAAAACCATTAATTGCAACATGGAGATGTATAGGGATACTAATGGACTATTTGGCTTTGTCGATGTCCAAGAAAGAAGTATTTTGATTGAATATTTTTAAGGAACCAAAGGTTGCCCAACAGGTCTGTCTTATGACCTCTTGTTGGGCTCTATGTTTAAGGTTCTCAACCTGTTCTTGCTGTTGTTTTAGAACAACAAACAGGTCTGACTTTTCACCCCCTCAAATATGCCTTTAAATTGATGATTGGATGCTCTTTTAAGGTGCTCTTGCAAGTGTTTTAGCGACCAACTTTAGCACATGCATAAGCCTTAAAACATACAATACCCTCTAGGATCTTAACAACTCTTAATGCTGATCAATAACTAAGCATACATGAAAATTGAACACATTATGTTTTTGGTCATTATGACCCTCGATAAACCCCCCCTGGGAAAACCAGTTTGGAGTAGAATTTTATTATGGAGATTTGAAAGAAAATGCTACAACAACAAAGAAAATACAAAGGAACCTGTCACTATTGCTTTCTCATCTCAAGATAAGCAATGGTTCCTTGAAAAGTGTGCCCCTATAAGAGTGTGCCCCCCTTTGTTGTGCCTGCCAAAAATAAGCCTTGCGCCCTTGAAGAAGATGAAGTTTGTTGTGTGTAAGCTTGCGCCCCTTTAGCCACAAAGCTGCACCCTCAACGATAGACCTTCCTCCTCAACTGTTTGCGGCCTTAACCAAGTGCCTGCTAGTATGCGCGCCTCACTTGAAGCTTGAGCCCTCCAACTAGCCTCAACCCTCATGCTCTTGGCCTCCATGAGAGCTTCCCAAACTTGCTTGCTCTTCCTCAAACACTTGCGCTCTCTCTTGCTCCTCATCTCCATCTCCTCTCCAAAAAAATCACTCAAGTGATCAAGTGAACAATGATTCCTCTCATTTTCCCTATGTGCCCTCTTTAGCCATCCTTAGGCCAAACCTAGAGATCAATGGCTAAGATCAGTCTTAGCCAACTCTATTCAGTGGGTGAGATCTCATCTCAAGTATCTCACTTAGAAACCCACTTTTGGTTAAATTTCCGTAGTTTGCTTTATGTCTTTTAATTCACCCACAAAGTGAATTAATTGTTGCTTTATGACTTAAGTGACATATTTCACTTTTGACTTAAATCTCCTAAGTCAAAGTGAAATTAGACATAAAGTAAAAGGCACAAGGGTCAAATATTTCCCTCTTGTGTTTAGAGTCTCGCAAACACAAAGGGACCACTTTCCAAGGTACCCAAATATCAACACTCCCTCTTACCGAGGAAAGTGTCACTCACCCCTCCAATCTTGTCCCTATAGTGGACATTGTTGCATGCTGGAAAATACTCTATGAGTATGACTGTACCCTAANTTAGTTTGCTTTATGGCTCTTAATTCACCCACAAAGTGAATTAATTGTCACTTTATGACTTAAGTGACATATTTCACTTTTGACTTAAATCTCCCAAGTCAAAGTGAAATTAGTAAAAGGCACAAGGGTCAAACATTTCCCTCTTGTGTTTAGAGTCTCACAAACACAAAGGGACCACTTTCCAAGGTACCCAAATATCAACACTCCCTCTTACCAAGGAAAGTGTCACTCACCCCTCTAATCTTGTCCCTACAGTGGACATTGTTGCATGCTGGAAAATACTCGATGAGTATGACTGTACCCTAATCATCAAAAGTGGCCTTTGACTTTGATCTGCTCACCCTGCATGATCTCAAGATGGAAGTTCATCTCCACCTATTCGAGACCCCCTTGAATCAAAGTCCTTCTTGATCCAAGCCTTGATCTTGGTATCTCACCAAAGATCCTGATCTTGGAATCTCACCAAAGATCTCTACCTTAGCATCTCACCAAGGATCTTGGCATCTCACCAAGAGTCTCTAGCTCTTGCATCTCACCAAAGATCCTCACCTTGGTCTCTCACCAAGGGTCTTCCTCCTGAAGAGGAATCTAAAATTGATCTGCTCGTCTCCATAGCCAAGTGAGACTCAAACCTCTTTGGCGCCCTGCTCACACTCATCAATCTCTGATTTTTTGAAGACCCCTGCACCAACTGTTTGTCTACTCGGCAACTCTGAAACCGAAGTTGTCTCGGGTGGACCAGTCACCCCTGAATATGGTGTACTCAACACTTGAAGTTGTATCCCCTGCGAAGCATCTCTTTGCAACTGTGGGACCTCCTCAACAATGTC
This sequence comes from Picea mariana, assembly GCA_032191745.1. Lineage (NCBI taxonomy): Eukaryota > Viridiplantae > Streptophyta > Pinopsida > Pinales > Pinaceae > Picea > Picea mariana. The sequence continues at coordinate 1,169 of JASDQU010371433.1, read as the reverse complement.
TCTCAACTCAAGAGGTCTCCTGAAAGCTCTACTATCCTCAGATCTGAAATCTCTCCTCACCACCACTTTGCTCAGTGTTGGAATGTAGATCCGGTAGGCCTTTGCGACCTCTGAGTAACCAACTAGAATCCCTCTCTATGCTGTGGGATCTAGCTCTGTCCTCTTCTCTTAGAGGACATGAGAGAAAGTCAAGCACCCATCAATACGCAAGTGCTCAACATCAGGCCTACTACTACTGAAGGTCTCCTCAGGAGTCTTCCTTCCCAAAGCTCTATGGGGACTTCTCAACTGCAGATATATTGCAGTATTACAAGCATCTGCCCACAACTAGAATGACAATGCCTGATCATGCAACATACTCCTCGTTGCACCTAGTACCCCAACTGATCTATTGTCACTACTGGGAAAAACAGACTCGGTGTACTTTCCAAGAGTACACTCTCTGCACACCTCGTAGTGCTCAATGAACCGTGGCATACCCGTCATAATCTCTCTCAACAATCTTAAAGTTCCATAATGTATATGAGCTATCCTCCAATGCCATAACTCGCACAACTGATCGTTGTTGTTGCTGCTACTAATTAGGGCACACAATGGCTGGAAAATCAATTTGTACAGGTTCCCCTCTCTCGTCCCAATCACCCTACCATGAGTGATACTAGACCCCTTAGGGTGTATGAGGACCTCTGTCCCTTTGAAGGACACCTCAAGACCCCTATCATGTAGGGAGGAAACTGAAACAAAATTCTTCTTCAATCTAGGGACAAATAACACATCCATGAACACCAAGGGTGGCATACACTCCCTCTGAAATGATATTGTGCCATGCCCGACCGCCCTGACAATGGTGTCATCTCCAAGCACTATTTCCAACCTGATCTCTGGATCTCTGAGATCACTAAAGTGCTCCCTAACACCTGACATATGACTCGATGCTCCACTGTCAATGTACCAGTTGCTGGATGGTGTCTCAACTGTCGAACAACAACCTATCAAGGAGCACTCCCTCTCAAATTGAGTCTGGAACTCCTCCTCCTTTGCTATCGTTGCAGTAACATCCTGCTTCTTCTTCTTCTTCTTCTTGTTGGGACACTGTCCAACATAGTGCTTGTAGTGTCCCCAAGGCCGAGCCCCGCTGTAAACCAAGCTCTGAAAGGAATTGTGATTAT
>JASDQU010371432.1:51451-61924 GCA_032191745.1 Picea mariana | reverse complement strand
TCCGTGTTTGTGTTGACTATCGGGATCTCAACAAAGATTGTCCCAAGGACAACTACCCTACGCCCTTCATCGACCAAATCATCGATAATTGCGCTGGGAGCGTAATCTTCTCTTTCATGGATGGCTTCTCCGGGTATAACCAGATTGAAATCTTACCTGCTGATCAACATAAGACAACCTTTATTTGCCCATGGGGAACTTTCTCCTATCGAAAGCTACCTTTTTGTCTCAAAAATGCTGGTGCTACTTTCCAGCGAGCCATGTCGTACGCTTTCCACGATATCAAGCATATCCCATAACCTTACCTTGATGACTTACCTGCCCACTCATCCAATCGATCCGATCACATCGATCACTTACGGGCTATTTTTCTTCGATGTCGGTTCTACTGTATCCGCTTGAACCCACATAAATGCATTTTTGCTGTCGAATCTGGTCGACTCCTCGGTTTCATTATCTCTAAAGACGGGATTAGGGTGGACCCCTTCAAGATTAAGGCTATTCTAGCCTTACCCCCACCTACCAATTTAACCCAACTCCAAAGTTTGCAAGGAAAAGCAAACTTCCTTCGTCGTTTCATCTGTAACTACGTTGAGATAACTAAAGGATTCATGTGGTTGCTGCAGAAAAACACCCCTTTCATCTGGGATGACATCGCTCAATGGTCATTTGATGCTCTCAAGCACGCCTTGACCCACACACCTTTGTTGCACCCTTTGGAGTATACAAAGGACTACATCCTTTACTTAGCCCCCTCCACTTCCACTATTGTGATGGTGTTAGTTCAGGAGGACCCCAACGGTGAAGAACATGTGATTTATTACCTGAGCAAGAGTCTATCTGGACCTGAACTCCGATATTCACATGTAGAGAAACTGGCTCTGGCAGCCGTCATCGCTGTCCAGAGATTCTGCCATTATATCTTATTACGCACCACCACGGTGATTGCGGACTCCAACCCCATGTACCACGTCTTGACACATCAAGTACTTGGGGGCAAATATTCGAAATGGATCGTCATCCTTCAGGAATTCGATCTTGAATTTACAAAGTCCAAAGCCAAAAAGTCCCTAGTGTTTGCGTAGCTTATTTGTGCCCTCCCTCCTGCTGATGAAGACATCGAACCTAGAGATTCTCTCCCCGATGAAACTCTTTTCCTCATCAACACCTCCGATCCTTGGTATGGAGACATCCTCCTTTACCTCCAAACCCAACGCTTTCAGCCTAACACTTCCCGTGAAGAGCGTCGACGTATTCACCACCATTCTCATCATTATCTTATCGTCGGCGACACCTTGTATCGCCGTGGTATTGACACTATCCTTCAACGATGTCTGATTCATGAGGAGGCTGAACACGTTCTGAATGATTAGCACCTTGGCGCCTGTGGTGGTCACCTTTCTGGGATGGCCACAGCCCAAAAAATCCTACGTGTCGGCTACTTTTGGCCCTCGATTTTCAAAGATTGTATTGAGGCAGTCAAAAAATGCCCACTCTGCCAAGTCTTTAACAAGAAGGCACGCACCCACCCTACTACGCTGCACCCCATTATTTCCATCAGCCCCTTCGCCAAGTGGGGTATCGATTTCATGCAATGTAGGCCTACCTCAGCCGGGGGGCACGGTTATATAATCGTCGACGTCGACTACTTTACAAAATGGGCTGAGGCTATGCCTACCTTTCTAAATGATGGTCGTACCGCAACTCTGTTTCTCTTTAACCATATCATAACTCGTTTTGGTGTACCACGCGCCATTGTCACTGATCACGGTGCACACTTTAAGAACCATATGATGAGCGAATTGCATGTCAAATTGGGTTTTCACCATGAAAACTCATCCCCTTACTATCCTTAGGCCAACGGACAAGTTGAGGCCATCAACAAAGTCCTAAAAACCATGATTCAACGCATGGTAGGGGAAAACAAGACATCCTGGCATTTACAACTTTTCTTCGCTCTTTGGGCTTACCGCACTTCTGTGAAAACCACAACTGGATTTACTCCTTTCCAGTTGGTGTATGACATCGAAGCCATTTTACCAATCGAGTGTGAGATTCCATCTCTCAAACTTAAAGTAGAACTCCTACCCCATACTTCTGCCGAAGAGGAACGCTTATTATATCTATCCAAACTGGACGAGACACGTCATGATGTCGCTCTCGTTAACGAGGCACATCAGAAATGGATTAAAAATCAATACGACAAATCCGTCCATCCTCGGACTTTTGCAGAAGGAGACTTAGTCCTCGTCTATGACCAGGCTCATGACAAATTGGGGACAGGTAAGTTAGAACCTCTGTGGCATGGTCCTTACATTGTGAAACGTGTGCTACACAGAGGCGCCTACGAGTTAGTAGATTATGATGGAATTTCCCTAGGAGAGCCCCGGAACGGGATTTACCTTAAAAAGTACTATGCCTAGATAACCTAGCATGTGTACTTTGTACATTGTTGTATTTTAGTTTGGTGTGTTTGTTTCTTTTGCGTGCTCGAGTCTTTACCTTTGGCACTCATACTGTGCCTTGTGTTTTCATGCGCAGATGACATCAGCCTTTCCTATCTTTTTCGGGTTTGTGGATGGCACTAGTCGACATACCCGGAACATTGCTTCAGCAGCATGGGTCATTTACCATTTTGACGAGGTGGTGAGTTCAGGAGGTATTTTCTTAGGACCAATGACTAATAACATGGCAGAATATCATGCTGTCATCGGACTTTTGACCCAAGCCTCCTCCCTAGGTATCTCTCGTATCATTGTTTACTTAGACTCCCAACTCATGGTCTATCAACTCAATCAAATCTATGTTATCTGTAATCCTATCCTGTTACGTCTCCACCTACAAGTTCGCCGTCTTCAATGAATTTTTGATTACATTGAATATAGACACATTCCAAGAGAACTCAATAGTGTTTAGGATTCGTTAGCCAATTACATCATGGATCGGTATCTTGCCCATATGTAAGATTTAAGGAAAGCAAAATTGTACATTAAAACACATCACATTAAAGGCATTATCATGTACAAATCATTTGGCACTGTAAAAACTCAGAATTGTTTATATATACATAGCGTGAATGAAATGTTTTGATTACATCAAAAAAGTATGTAAAAGAGCAAAATGTTGGGCCTTTACACCCATACAACATCGCCTGACAAGGCATACAAAAATACGATCACCAGAGAGATTCTAATCTCCCTGCACTACATTGTGCTGGGAGTAACATATCACTGCGCGCACTACACATCTCAGTAGAGAATTGACATTCTCTGGTACTCCCACAGTGTGCCTCTGCAGATGTAAAGGCACTTCTCCCCTCTGTAGAGGAGGAATGCCCATTGTGAGGCCTTGGAGGTTTCTTTCAACCACCCGGAGACCTATCACTGGTACTCCTGGATCTGCTACAACCAGAGCACCCCCACGACGTCCTGGTATCGATATATCGGTCGGGCACACTGCTCCCTTGTTTGCATGTTGAAAACAATACATCTTTTGAAAAAATCTTCTACATACCCCAAAAAATATATATACATTAAAAACTTAAAAAAACAAAAATTAGACAAGGTGTTGCTCAGTCTCTTACCTGACGCATCCCAATCTTCCCCCGCGGGTAAAATCAATTCCATGCTCCCGCGGAAATCCACCTCAGCATACGGGAAGTCCTCTATCTAGAGATACTGCTGTCTCAGCCAAGCGAAGAAATCGCCAGTGAAACGGAACTCTAACTCCGCTACTAGCCTCGGAGACAGACTAGTCCACCTCTCCATTCGTGGTTCATCCACTGGTCGCACTGCTGGTGCTATCTGAGGCTGCATCTGGGGGAGTGCTCTAAGAAAAATGAGACCAGAAAAGAGTCGTATCTGAACTGTTTCTGTCCCATCCTACACCGCGAAACCTGTTCCTTCACATTCTGAAGGAACCCTGCACTCCAGTTAAACAATGTTGGCTCCAAACACTATACGCCATAAGCCACCTGTGATCTTGACGCCAGATGTGCGCTAGTATTGCCCGTCACGCTCATGATGGCAAACAAAATGGACCGGAGGGGTAACTCTCGGATATCCTTGATAGGGATTCTACCCCCTACCAGTCTTGCTCCTGGGACACAATGACGTGCTAGATACACGCCCACTTGCTCAGGAAGCGCCCTCTGCCCGAAAAAATATATAGGAACCCCTCTTTTCGAGAGGCTAGTCAAAAAATATACGTCTTCTAACTCGATGGTTAGAAGCTGTGTTCCGATCCGGAACCCTTGCTCCACGACGTCCCATAAGCTGATCATGTGCTCAAGCAACAAAATCTCCTTCTTCATTTTTTGCAATTTGAAGAATTTTAGTAAGACACGAGCTCTTAATGCGGCCCGTGTGCGAGGACTCTGCAAGGCAGCCAAGTCATCCATCTCATGCTCTCGTTCTTTCCACTCGATCATGGTCATCGAGATCACCTACAAAACAAAAAAAATAAAGAATTTCATTATTTCAATATTTTGGCAATTTCGACAATTTCTAAAAGCAATTTAAAAACATGAAATCTAATGCCCACATTGTTTAAAAAGACCACGCCCTCTTTTATAAACATCACGCCCTCTCTTTTCCATTCAACAATCATCACACAACAATAAAACATTTTTAAAATGAAAACGATTTCCATTATGGCTGCGTGGGCATATGTGAGAATTTCTTATGGTTTCTTTGCCAAAAACGACCCATCCACCCAAGTGTCAACGCGTTGGCATGTTGGCTATCATTTTCTAAAACGTTTTTGCACAAAGAATGTCTTACTCCCATCATTTTTAATGGAGGCTGATTTGATCTTTTTGGGGCGACATAGGGCTTCGTTTTTTAAATTAAATGCTGCTATGAAAATGAATATTAAACCATGTGATTGAAAGAAGGGGAGATGAAGATCTACCTGGTCCGAACGACAAGAGAAATGGTCAACCGTAGCTCCGGTATCGAGCAAAACAAGATCCACCTCTCAAAGTGAGAATCTCCACTGCTACAAATCCTTATGCAAAATGAAATGGTAAATGGAATTTTCATTGTATTACTATTTATAAATTTCCATTTTTTTATAAGGTATAGTTATTTGTGGGTTTCTCTAACAATATAATGGCTTCACTAAACCTTTGGATTGCAGTTTTGACATCGCAGGTTTCCTGGCAGTTCTGATCGATTATTTACCTTGTTGCACTCATGAGCATAGTCTTAGTTCGTTCTCAAGCTTGAAAATATGAGAACGCGCCGGGTAGAATTTTATCTCTTTTTTCGGACCCACTTGGACACACGAAAAAGGAACCCCCTTGGAGTCATCTTTAAACTCTTTTCAGACTCTCTAAATATGAAAAGATTGTCGAGTGATCTTGCTTCCTTTCATGCTCGTTAAAAGGTTCGAAAGGGCATCTTTTGAGCGATAGTTTATCTCTTTTTCGGTCTCGTCAGACTACTGTACGAAAAAGGAACTGAGAGAGTTCTCTTTTAAGTGTTTTTCTAGACTCTATAATCATGAAAAACCTTCGAGTTTTATGTCTTTGGACTCGCTAAAACAAACATCGACAGGCCCATACGGGACCGAACCCTTACTTCTTCCGGTTCATTAAACAAAAGAAGAGGAACTTACCAAAGGTGAGTTGTATCGAGCATGTGTTACCCTCCTCGAGCTCATTAAATCAAAAAGAGGTACTCGTCTATCTGGATGGGGGAAAATTTGAAAGAAGCAAGCCAAGCAGTCTCTTGAGAACATTACCAAGTAATTCTTAGAGTCGCCCTTGAACACGACACTTTGTCATTTGCACGCATCATAATCCGTTGAACCTCTGCACTGAGACAATCGTTTGAGTTTCTTTCACTCCTTTGGGTCACTTGAGACAAGTCACAGCGTCCACTGCACCATCAAGTTTTGGTTCATGTCATGTTTCTGCTATCGTGCCTCAGTGTTCAAGGGAAGTATCCGCCTCTAGAGTTAGCCATCCCAAATATCTTGCCTCAAAACCTGTGTCAGTCCATGTTCTTTTGATCTACCCATTACATCTCTATGTTTGTTTCATGTCATTGATGGGGGATACCTCAAGGCCCTCCCTCGACGAGTCTATTCCTGTCAACTTCAACACATTATCCAGGAATCAGGCTTAGAAACCAGTTAGTACTTTGGGACCTGCATACCTCAATGGCAGGCCTCCTCACATTCGACAGTAGGCTTACATCATTGACCTCTGATCGGATGATTCCATGGATGTTCGACTCCAACTCATCCATTCACATTCGTTGGAATGTACTAGGGTACCTTGGGAATCATTGACATTAATGGTGATCTCCTTTGCACTTGTTAACAGTTTTCACTATTGACCGGTAATCAAGTGGTTTCTGCCATGTTCGACATCAGGACATCTATTCGCATGGTTAGATTCGTACCACATTGGGATTGGTAAGAAGACCCTGGGTTGAGTGATCACTTTGATATATTCTTTGCCTAGGTTGCGAAGGAGTTTCTCTTGGACAATTGATACATACACTGTTACATAGATCCACTTTGTATTGGTCGTGGCTATATCTTGTCGTCTCGTAGATCCACTGTGTATTCTTCATGGCTACGATCAGTCCAAGTCATCAGATTATAGATCCACATTGTATCCTCGCTGGCTATACCTTTTCATCAATACAATTATGGATCCGCAGTGTATTTTATGGCAGCCATATCTTGCACGTCTTGATCACCCAAGCATAGGTATGCCTGCCTTGGGTTTTGAAACATGTCATAATATTTGTTGGATGTTTGTGTGGAGCTTCCGTTAGGTTCTCCGAGTCTATACCCTTGCTTGAAAGTCTACAAATCATTTCAGTTATCAGTTCTCATCTTCTAACTTCATGCTTTGGGGGGCAATCTGTTACACATCAACATTACTCGATTTGATAAGTGTCACATGTTCCTCTCAACTGTCGTAAGTGTCGCATGTTCCTCGCAACTGTCGCAAGTGTCGCAAACATCAAACAAAGCATACTGCCATGATGAAGAAACCAAGGAGGCACTTAGAATACCTCAAACACTTGATTTGGAGGAAGGAGAATGATCAACTGAAGTCAAGAATCTCTTGCTACCTGAAGGGAGCTCTAAAACTAGGGTTTTGAGAGAGAGCGCTCCCCTATGGCACCCTTAGGAGCGCTGACGCTACCCTATAAGGTCTTAGGGAGCGTTATAGCACCAAACTGCCCCTCTGAAGGAGCGCTACCCATCTCTAGAGCGCTGGCGCTCCCCTTGAGCCTCCTAGGGAGCGCTATAACGCCCTAATGCTCCTTTTGAGGGAGCGTTGTCTAATCTGGGCAGTGGTTGGCCCGTTGAGGAGAATAAGGGGAGGATCTTTCAAGTTTGGAAAGCAGTTGCATTCGAATTCTTGGTTCAATCAAAAGATCCTTGATCTAAGGAAGGAATTCCTCAACCTACCCTAAAGATACCTCAAGAGGTTAAGCCTCTCTTAACCTATATGAGCAGGCTCTATGATGGTGGAAAGGGGGAAGAATTGCTAGTATGAAACCTATGATCTCATAGGAAACACACAGTGAACTGGAGGAGAGTTATCAACGAAGCTGCTATCATTCAGATCGTGGATCTTTTGAGCAAGGGTTAGAAAAAGGGGACTTGATGAAGCTGTCGCATTCGCATCTACGATTGTAAGTTACTGTTGTCATTGTTCTCATTAATATGACACACTTGGCCTGTTTCTTTCTAGTTTGTGGCTGATCTTACATAAACTTATCTCTGGTAGATAGATCTATTTTAAAGCTAATATCAATAGAGTAGGAAGTGTTCGTACTGTTGTTTTGTCTACATATCTCATCGAGGAGCAAAAGATTGGAGCTCAACTCAGAGCATGCAGGGACAAACGTCGATAAAAAGGTACTTCTGTTCTCCTTCCTCCTCATGCATTAGTTTGTATAGATTTGAAAGGAATTTAGTGTCCACGTTAAGTACTTTCTGTCTTAGAGTTAAGGGTCTAGCTCTTTGAGGCAATCTACCTGTCCGCAGGGAGATTTTCCTACAACACCTTTGACATTTGAATATTGTGGAGTCGCCACTGAATTCGTCCTTCATGGAGTCACCAGATAGAAGATTACAACCAAAATAATTCCCTACCTTTGTCTATCATGAAAATCTAGGACTATGTCATCTCCTAGGGAAGCTTGCTTCACACTCCTTTCCCCGACAACGACACCAATTTTTTATCACTCCAAGAGTCACTTTAGGTTACAAATAAAGTGAGCTTGGTAACTTAATCGAATGTGTAAATAAGGGTATAAATTGGATCAAATTGAATGACTTGATATGATCTCACTCACTCGAGACACATATGAATACACTCAGAAAAATAAGGATTTCCACTGTACTTGTTTAGAAGGTTTATATAAATATGTAAATGATGAATAATACTTATTATACCAGCAGAAACATACATACATAAGCATACATGAATGACCAGCTATAACATGTAAGAGTACTTGCAATTATAGTTTATCAATGCCAAGATAAGATGAAAATTATCAGTCATTAGATAAACATGGAAAACATGAATATAATATTCACCCATAGGTACATAAAAGAAAGAAGATGAAGGTTTGAACATCTACAACAAAAGAAGCTTATATTCCAATATTCATTCAAAAGTCTTTTACAAAGGAGTCTCTCCAAGTCCTCCCAATCCAAACTCTCTTAGATCCTCCCTTTCGTCCTATTTATAGAGATTGCATGATCATCTAGATCCAAAATAAATGGATCTCATAACCTCTTCACCTATCTTTAGTTATCCAAGTCAAATTCAAATTTATGAGGTGGATGGAAAATACAAAATGTCAAATTTCTGGAAAATGATGCTCAAATATTCACCTATATCTCTTGAATCCAAATAGTTGTTGAAACAATGAGAGAGGTTTTTTAATATGAGATCGTTCTTTTGAAAAACCTATATCACTTTCCAAAAATACCTTTACAGCTTATCAGAATCTATCTCCAAAAAGAATGACTAAAACAGGAAAACACAGATTTCCAAAATTTAGTCATATTCCTACAATTTTGGATTTGATCCCTAGAATGTTTCCATTGAGGAAACAAAGTGCCACCTGCATGATTTGATGGGGGATGATCTTATATTCAAATATATGTGGCCACCTTGACCCAAAAATTCTCTTTCCAAGTTGAATTTTGAAAATCTTATCCATGTTGAAAGTTTGAAGAGTTGGTAGCACAATCCACAAAAAAAACATAGTTTGCGCTACAAACTCCTGTAGGTGACTGTTTTCAACAATTTTTTCCAAAATTATTTTAAAAACTGAAATGAATGCTGGAAAAGGCTTCTTTAAGACCCAAAATTTGACTTCATAACATATAAAATGTTGCAATATATCAAACTTAATCATTTAAACTTCCCCATACTTCATTTTACAAAAAAGGTTTATGCCAAAATGTAATACTCCAAGTGCTTTAGACAAACACTCAATGCCTCTGAAATTGCTTCTTGGAAGATGAATACCCTACACCCTGAAGAGAACCATTTTCAATACTGTCATTGTAAACATATCCCTCTTTGACAAACTCCATCAATAAACTCTAAAAACAGAGTATGCTTGTGATATGCATTTGTTATGTATTTAGCACTTGCTAGGGTTTTTGATCTTCAACACAAACTGATAAAAAGGTTCCTCTATGTTGCTACCATATGCATCTTCCTCTCTTTCTCCAGATGATGCCCTTCTATCTTTTGACAAAACCTCCAACATCTTATGCGCTTGAAGGAGTCCACATGGTTAGAGTTTTGCTCAATAAAAGTAGTATCATTAGGTTCAAACCTGACCACAGAGCCTGACCTCTTTCTGGGGACAAGGTCTTTCCTTGGAGCCATTTAATATCCAAGCACCTACAACAAATACTTCTACACATAAGAAAATTAGAGCAAAAACCCCTAAAGACAAAACTTCCTTGGTTCCCAGAAAACCTTAACAATACTTCTTTGATGGCGAGCTGCAGCTTTAGAAGAGCATCTCAAGACTTGATAACGATTTCAGAACCTTGAAAAACTTTCTGATATACCTTTTTCACTTCAAAATTCTTCAAATGCAAAAACAAAGATTTTTCACGAGTTGGTAGCGCACTTAGTGTTAAAATAGCGCTTTGCGCTACCAACTTGTCATAATGAGGAATTGTTTCAAAATGGACATCCCTTTGTGATTTGAAGTGAAATGATGGATCATTATGGACCATAAATGACTAAAACAACTTGTGATTGACCCTAAAAAAATTTCATGACTCAATTAACCACCTAAGACTCCAAATATATTTTTTTTTATTTGGGAGATAACATGGTGCATTGTGTTTTATTCGTGAAGAATAATCTAAGAATGGTGGGGTTATGAGAAAATTGAATATGATGAGATGAATTATTTTAAATCTCAATTAGCTTGTAAGTGCTTGATGGCCCTGCAGTTGTGA
>JASDQU010371432.1:37430-51272 GCA_032191745.1 Picea mariana | reverse complement strand
TGTAAACATATCCCTCTTTGACAAACTCCATCAATAAACTCTAAAAACAGAGTATGCTTGTGATATGCATTTGTTATGTATTTAGCACTTGCTAGGGTTTTTGATCTTCAACACAAACTGATAAAAAGGTTCCTCTATGTTGCTACCATATGCATCTTCCTCTCTTTCTCCAGATGATGCCCTTCTATCTTTTGACAAAACCTCCAACATCTTATGCGCTTGAAGGAGTCCACATGGTTAGAGTTTTGCTCAATAAAAGTAGTATCATTAGGTTCAAACCTGACCACAGAGCCTGACCTCTTTCTGGGGACAAGGTCTTTCCTTGGAGCCATTTAATATCCAAGCACCTACAACAAATACTTCTACACATAAGAAAATTAGAGCAAAAACCCCTAAAGACAAAACTTCCTTGGTTCCCAGAAAACCTTAACAATACTTCTTTGATGGCGAGCTGCAGCTTTAGAAGAGCATCTCAAGACTTGATAACGATTTCAGAACCTTGAAAAACTTTCTGATATACCTTTTTCACTTCAAAATTCTTCAAATGCAAAAACAAAGATTTTTCACGAGTTGGTAGCGCACTTAGTGTTAAAATAGCGCTTTGCGCTACCAACTTGTCATAATGAGGAATTGTTTCAAAATGGACATCCCTTTGTGATTTGAAGTGAAATGATGGATCATTATGGACCATAAATGACTAAAACAACTTGTGATTGACCCTAAAAAAATTTCATGACTCAATTAACCACCTAAGACTCCAAATATATTTTTTTTTATTTGGGAGATAACATGGTGCATTGTGTTTTATTCGTGAAGAATAATCTAAGAATGGTGGGGTTATGAGAAAATTGAATATGATGAGATGAATTATTTTAAATCTCAATTAGCTTGTAAGTGCTTGATGGCCCTGCAGTTGTGACATATTTCTCCTTGGTTGCCGAGTGATACACTAATCTTTTCCATCTTAACCATGACAAAAACAAAGCTTAACTGCCCACTATGCAAAGCTTAACTTCCACCTACACAGGCTATAGCGCCCAAAGTTTGGTTTTGTGTCGCATCAGAGGTAAACAAACTGCGGTTCCTTTTAAGGTCGTCATACTAGAGATTGTCGAGGGTATTGGGCGTAATAATATCCATGGGTGTTAAATGGAGTAATTTCTCCCTTACTTGACCAAGCTGGTAGTGTATAGGCATCATAAATGCACTTAGATGGGATAGGTGAATTTGCATTTATTAGGTAGGTGAAGGATGGAGTATTCTAGAGAAATATCTAGTCTCATGTATTTTGAATTTAGTTTTTTATATGAATATGGAGAAGAGTTGAACAACTCCATTGCATTGTGCGTGTATGTTCTGTTTTCCCAATGCTTGCCTCTACTTGAACTTGGACATGGTATCAGAGCAGGACTAATACTCTTCAAACATAGGAAAGTAATTTTCAAGTTGTTGGAGAGTATTTTCAAGCCTCCTTGAGCCACAACAGGAAGATGATCTTTTTAAAGGTCGTTTTGGTGCAAACATTTGAGCAACAAAACTTCAAAAAATTGGGTTATAGGAGGTGCTCTCCCTCAACCAATGTACATAGAGCAACCAGGAGAAGGAGGTCACCCCCAGAGAGTGTTCCAGGGCGTGACTACATCAAGACTTACACAAACTTATGGGTTTTGGTCGCCTTTGCGACTGAGGTAAGGTGCGACCCTGATAATGTTTTTGGTTGTTTTTTAAGGAAAAAAAATTCAAGATTTACATTAGAAAGGGGCAGGCGACTCTCAAAAATAGATTCATGGTGTCTAGAAGTAATCCAACACTGTCATGAGAACCACTTTTAACAGGTAAGAATTACGATGTATGGTCTATTAAAATGAAATTTTTTATCTGGTCTAAAGATTGTTGGGAAGCAGTAGTTAACGGGTTCATAGAACCAGATACGGGTGATCTACAAGCAATGAAAAATTCACAAAGTAATTCTCTTGGAGAACTCGGGAAAAAAGAAAGCAAATCCCTATGGCTCATCCAACAAGGATTAGAGGAATATGTTTTCCCCAAAGTTGCAACAGCAGATCATGCCAAACATGCATGGGATACTTTCAAAATCTCCTATTAGGGCACATATAAAGTAAAAAATGAAAAGTTGCATAAACTCAGGAAGAGTTTTGAGACTCTTCAGATGAAGGATTCAGATTCTTTGGATCATTTCATTACCCATGTCATGAGCATCCTCAATTAGTTGCAAACGCATGGAGAAGACATTCAAGAGAAAAGGACCGTTGAGAAGGTACTCATAAGCCCTCCTGCTAAGTTTAATATGGTCGTGGTCTCTATTGAAGAGTTGAAAGACTTGTCAACATTGACAGTTGAAGAAATCATGGGATCTCTGTTAACTCATGAGAACAAATTCAATCGAAATGTTGACTCTTTGGAGAACACATTTCGATCTCATGCCTCCATAAGTAGAGGTAGAGGTCGAGGGAATAGAAGCAAAGGCATATGAGGCAGAGAACACACTCAAATAGGAGAGAGGTCAACTTTAGAATACTTAGAGCAGAGTGAATAGTTAGAATAGCCACAAAGAAATCATTAGAACTAAAGGGGGAGAGGAAAAAATTTCAATCAGCCAAGTTGGATTGAAAAATCAAGGATCCAATGTTATTATTGCAAGAAATTTGGTCACTACGAAAGTGGACGCAAAAATAAGCAAGAATATCTGAATAGGGGCAGAGAAAATGTTACCAACATTGAAGAAGGAACATCTGAATCAATGTTTTTCTCATGCCAAGTCATAGAAGAAGCAAGCAATAACCATGATCTCTATTTGCTGGATAGTGGCTGCAACAATCATATGACAGGTAACAAAGATTTGTTTTCTAGTTTAGATAGCTTTGTCACATCTCAAATTAAGTTGGGAGATGATTATCAAAAGAAAGTTCTAGGCAAGGGTGTAATTTTAGTATTGACCAAACAAGATGAAAAGAAGAATATTCATGATGTTTATTATGTGCCTAGTCCATAATCTGATGAGTGTAGGCCAGATGAATGAACATGGTTATAAGGTCATTTTTGAAGGTTCCAAGTGTACAATCTTGGACAAACCACCTAGTAAGAAAATCATAGCTACAATACAAATGACCAAAAATATAATGTTTCCTTTGATATTGAGAAATGTAAATTTGTCACAGTTGTATGCCCAAAATGTATCAAGCTTAGATGAGACTTGGTTATGGCATCTTAGATATGGTAATTTACCATTTAGTAGTCTCCGTCTTTTATAGAAGAAGTCTATGTTCAAATGTTTTCCCATTATAAATGAACAAAAAAACTCATGTGAGAGTTGTATTTTGGCCAAACACCAAAGGGATAGTTTTCCCAATGCTTCTTACAGAGAAAAAGAACACATAGAGCTGGTACATACATACCTTTGCAAACTCAGTCAATAGGAGATAGTTTTTATTTTCTAACACTCATTGATGATTTTAGCAGAAAAACATAGGTGTATTTTCTCAAGCACAAATCAAGGATATTCGAAAAATTCAAATAATTTAAATCTTTGATAGAGAAACAGAGTGGGAAGTACATCAAAGTAATAAGATCAGATCGAGGAGGTGAGTATGAATCCAAATAATTTGCAGTATATTGTAGACAACATGGGATCAAGAGACAATTTACCACAAGATACACTCCACAACAAAATGAAGTAGCTGAAAGAAAGAATCAAACAATAATGAATATTACCAGAAGTATGCTGAAGGCCAAAAAATTGTCAAATGAATACTGAGGTGAAGCAGTGGCATGCTTAGTTTATATTTTAAATTTGTCACCAACCAACAATCTGAAAAATCAAGTCCCTCAAGATGCCTAGAGTGGTATAAAATCTAGTGTTTCTCATTTTAAAGTTTTTGGTTGTGTGGCTTATGCTCATGTTCCTGAAGAGCTAAGGAGAAAGCTTGATGATAGAAGTGAAAAATGTATATTTGTGGGATATAGTGAGTAGTCTAAAGCATACAGGCTATACAATCTTGTTACTAAGAAGTTGATAGTAAGCAGAGATGTTAAATTCCAAGAAGATAAATCTTGGGATAACCAAACAAATAAAATAATTGTAAATCAGATTCCTTCTATATAGAAAGATAAACAAGTGGAAGCTACATGACAACAAGCTTCCCCAACAAGACTTCCAAGATTGCAAGTACAATGCCAAGGAGAACAAACATATTATAATTATTTTTCATCTAGTAATGATTCAGATCCCACTATAGCAAATTTAAGGAGCCAAAAANAACTCGAGAGAAATTTATGAGCAGAATGATGACATGGATTGGCAAACACATTTTTCTTTTCTATCTTGTCAACCGATATATTTTGAAGAAGTAGTCAAGGAAGAAAAATGGGTTCATGCAATAAATGAAGAAATTGAAGAAATTGAAAGAAACAACACATGAGATCTTGTAGATCTCCCTATAGGTAAAACCAATATTGGAGTTAAATGGGTATATAAGACAAAATTCAATGAGAAAGGAAAAATAGAGAAGCATAAGGCAAGACTTGTAGCAAAATGGTTTGCTCAACAACTCGGTATTGACTATGGAGAAACATTTTCCCTAGTAGCACGATTCAGAGCAGTTTTGGCAGTCGCAGCTCAAAACAGATGACCAATCTATCAAATGGTTGTTAAATCAGTGTTTCTAAATGACATTTTAAAGGAAGAAGTTTATGTGGATCAATCACCAGGATTTTATATCATAGGTAAAGAGTACAAAGTGTACATATTGAATAAAGTATTGTATGGTTTGAAGCAAGCTCCAAGAGCTTGGTATAGTCACATTGATTCCTATTTGATCAACAATGGGTTTAACATGAGCAACAATGATCCCACACTTTACACCAAAAGAGACCAGAAAGGTAATATTTTGATAGTTTGTCTCAATGTTGATGAAATGATTTATACAAGAAATTTGCTATTGAATGATTTCAAAGAAGCGTTGCAAAGTGAATTTGAAATGACCGATATTGGTCTTATGAAGCATTTTGTGGGAATTGAAGTTGAGCAATCTAAAAAAGGAATTTTTATTTCTAGCAAAAATATGCCACAGATATTTTGAAAAGGTTCAAAATGAACAAATGCAATTCAATAGATACACCTATTGCAACATGTACAAAACTAAACAAACAAGATGAAGGAACAACATTTTATTATACTCTATATAAGAGGCTTGTAGGCAGCCTCATGTACCTTGCACCTACCCGACCAGATATCATGTATGCATTGAGCTTAATTTCAAGATTTATGGAAAATCCCAAAATCTCTCATTGGAAAGTTGGAGAAAGAATTTTGAGGTATATTGCGGGTACAACAGATAATGGAATTTAGTATTCCAATTCAGAAGATGATTCACTTGTTGGATATACAAATAGTGATTTTGTAAGGTAGCGTTGATGATAGGAAAAGTACTTCAGTGTACACATTTCTGTTGGGTATAGGTTTAATTTCACGGGCTTCTAAGAAACAACCAATTGTCATAATTTCTTCATCAGAAACATAGTATGTGGCAACAACATCAACATCATGTCATGCAATTTGGTTGAGAAGGATCCTTAGTGATCTTACACATGAAGAGAAGGATCCAACTCCTATATGTTGTGAGAACAGTTCAACAATTTCATTATCTAAGAATCATGTGTTTCACCGCAAGAGTAAACACATTGACACTCACTATCATTTCATTCGCGAGCTTGTCAACAATGGTAGCATTATGCTACAATTTTGTGGTTTGAAAGAACAATTAGCAAATACACCAAGCCATTGGGAATCACTTGGGCATTGTTTGTGCTGATTTTTGTAATGGTTGAAATTAAGGAGGAGTGTTAAATGGGTAGTGGATAAGAATCATAAATGCACTTAGATGAGATAGGTGAATTTGCATTTACTAGGTAGGTAAATGATGAAGTGTTTTAGAGAAATATCTAGTCTCATGTATTTTGAATTTAATTTTTTATATAAAAATGGAGATGAGATGAACAACTCCATTGCAATGTGTGTATGCTCGGTTTTCCCAATGCTTACCTCTGCTTGAACTTGAACAATGGGGATGGTGGCTTTGGCGTTGTTGGGGCTATCCTTGCATAATTACGATCAAGAGATGGATAGTCTGAAAAGTGTTGTTGAAGTTGTAGAGCCTACTCGCGAATGAAGAGCAATGAGAGACGACAATTGTGTGTGCTCCAGGATGCATGCATGCACGCACCCACGATTAAATTTAAAAAACAATATTATTAAAACTGCTCTACAATCGGTAAGATACAACGTGGAAAGCTCGTTTGATTATGATTCTATCAACTTACACTTTATATATTTTTCTTCAAAGGTCAATCAGTGCACGATAATAAATGCTAAGTGCTTTACACTGGTTTTCGAGTACTATATTTGAGCTAAAATCATAACAGGATCATGATTTTGATTTATGGGTGTTTATAGAGATTTTGGTATGGTCTTTTAAGGATTATGTTTTATACGAATTTATAATAAATTCGTTTATATTTAATTGCAGATTTGGGATGATAATTTTCCCATTTTTTATTATTTTGTATTTTTAAGAAGTGATAAAATTTTAAGTTTTCAAAAAATAAAATTACTTATATATAATAAATTTTTTTATGATTATTATTAAAAATTTTTTTAATTAAATTATTTATTTTTTAATAACATTTAATTTTAATTTCATATATACTTTTTAATAACATTTAATTTTAATTATATATATAAAATCAAATAGTATCAATTACATTTTAACTTCTTATTCATAAATTCACTTTATAATTATAAAAAAAATAATATTTAAAAAAAAATTAAAAATACTTTACATCCATATGAATTCAAACTATACTCCAAACAAAGCCATATTCCACAAATAGAATCTATAGAAATTCAAAGCAAATAAGGTAAATGAAAAGTAGTGATGCTATAATTTTGTAGTTCAAACGATCAATAGTTCCGATTGCGTGACCAATTGGATAAAGCCTCTAAATATTACGGATAAAGTTTAACCTCTTTTCCAGAATATCTCTTATCATCGTGTGATTATAAAAAAATAATCCATTTTTTCCCTTAAAAATCTATAATATCATTGTTACTCCAAGTTTTTTACATCAATGTGAATTCAAACTCCGGACAAAGCCATGCCCACATAAATACAATCTACATAACTTCAAAGCAGCAAATAGGGTAAATGAAAAGTAGTGATGATAAAGAGTATAAATGAAATATTTATTGTTTTTTAGATGGAGGAGAGTTGGTAAGTCGTTGAGATTATTTAGGTTAGGTTTATGTTCAAATCTAGTTGGTTACAACTATAAGTTTTAGGCCTCAACACTTCTTAAGTCAATCATTGTTGGGCACTCCTACCCTATCAATAGTTGTTTGAATAATTGCATTCAGGTTTTGGGTACTGTTTTTGAATCCTTGATCTTTTTGTCCCTCTCAACCTTCACTTTTCAACCTGTAGGATGTGATACGGTCCAATTTCCAAAGAATCCACTTGACTTGTAAGTTGTGAGAGTGGAGGTGTTGCAGAGCTTGTGCTATGATATTTGTAATTTATGCAATGTGTTATGCATGCAACTTGCAAGTTGCAACCTCCATCTGCTATAGAATTTGTAACTTATACTATGCATGGCCTTTGCTATAGAATTTATAACTTGTTGGGACGATAGGCGCTCTACAGCCTAGTGCACGCTCTTGCTTGTGTTTTTCTATAAACGACCCGAGAGCAATTTTGTGCATATTATGCACAAAATCGTGCTCACGTTTCTCATTGGGAAAATAGAGTGAAGAGATGAGGAAGAAATGGAGGATCTTGCCGCCGCCACCGCCACTGCTACCGTGTCTCCAGGTATGCCACATTTTTCTTAACTTTAATCCAATTTAGTCATTCTAATTTAGTATTTTGCTCCCAATAATCTAAATTGAATTTTTTTTGTAATTTAGTATTTTAAACAAAAAATGAAACTAATTTACATGCCATGGATGTTAAATTGAAACATATACAATACAATGGAACCCCAAGACAATTTAAACCCCTCAGAAGAAAACCAAGAAGATCAAAACACCAACCCACCACCACACAATGTAAACAATGAAATTGATGAGGGGTTGGTGATATTAAGAAACCTTGAGGAAAAATTAAGGGAGACTAGAGAACCTAGCAGAGTCTCCTTGGCCACTTCTTTGGACATCATTGTGCAGTCCATTGCAAGTGCCCAAGGGAAATTGACATCTATTTCAGAATATAGGGAAAAAATGTATGGGTATTATATCACTGGTTTGGATAGAAACCAAATCAAAGAACTGGACCTTTTTTTTTTTTTTGTTAGTTTGTCCGTGACATGTGGGAGTAATCTGTGGCTAAGAAACCGTGACTCAAGGGCATCTAAGCTGTCAAAATCACTCGGGGATCGCACCCGGCCTGAGCCACACCAATCCTTAACATGGCTAGATTTTTTGTCCCTGCAGGTTTCGAACTGGTGACTTTAACATCACGGAGCGCCTTAACAACACACTCCATCACCGACTTTCCTACACCTCGGGTGTTGGAACACTTGTATTTTTTGAATACACTAGTTATCAAAGGTTGGAGCCGCCTATTTTCTAAGTAGTGAAATGATACACTTAAGCCTAAAAAGTCAGATTTCGGGATTTCGTGTATATCACGATTATACCTACCAAACCCCCGGTTTCCCTACACGCTAAATGGCGATAGTTGGTTTAGTTTTAATCATCATTATTGAACCACTAAGCAGGGATTATCACCTTTTACGACCTTGTGCTCTCACGTTTCGAGAGTTACACGTCAAACGCCCTTCGAACCTCCGACATGCGAAGTTGCGAAATTGTTTTAAGTCAATCTAGTTAATAACAAGAATAATGACATTTAAGCCATAGTTAATCTTTATCGCGATTTCTCGACTTGGCGGTTGTTACCTAAAAAACAACACGTTTGTAACTCCGATCCCCAAAGTCGCGATATTCATTAATTAATCGTGATTAATTAAAAGCTTAAGTCAAATCACAGTTAATCAACCAAATCACACTATCACGAATTCGAGGTTTGTGGTTCAAAGACTAGGAGTAAAATCATCCGATATTGCGAATGTTGAAAAGGCGATTAAGGCCTAAACACACTTAATTCAAAGGTTGAACTGGATTAATTAACACCTTAAACAACCTTCAACCCTTACAGCCTACAAACCAAGAATAAACGTTGTCGCGATCCTCCCGAATCGTGAATTATCAAACATTTATGGCATTTATTAGAAATTTAGTGAGGTGATTGATAGTAAGATCCCGTTTTATTTCTAAATCTTTCTATTAAATGATTTAAACGTTCTGTCAGCAAGGAATCGCATAGACTTAAGTGCTCAAAGCGAAAAGGTTTCAATCATTATCTTAGGTTTCTTTCTAATTTGCGCAGAGCCAGTTCACCAAGATAACCTCTGTCTGTGTTTTCATTTTATGTGACAGGGGATCTAATTTCAAGGTTCTATATCATGGCTCCGTGAAAAGCATCCAAGGCAGCTGCTGAGAGTCCAGGTCAAGGTTCATATATTATTTCTGATACCTCGCCTAGAAGTGTCAATACTGTCAAAACATGGACTCATGTCTCCAACATTCTGCAATCCGAGCTGATAAATTGTCCAAATGATTCCAGCGATAACGAGAAAGATGACTTGTCCACCAAATAAAAAATCGTCGCTCAGTCAAAGATGCACAAGATAGCAACAAGGCCATGGATTTTTCCCTATTATGATATGATCAGATGGGCGCTGAATCATGTAGACATCCCGACTAGGACAATATTCAACAAGCAGAAGGTGGTAATTGGGATATTCAGACCAGAGCATATACAGAAAATGTATAAATTTTCTCCCACACCAAACCTTACTCACAATGCTGAATTCTTAGAGGGTTTCAAAAATAAGGAATGCGAGCAGTTTGAGAAAAGCTTATCCGATCTGATCAAAGACTAGGTTTCGCACCCCACGAAATTCAGTGCTGATACTCATGGAATTTATTCAATCTCATCTTTAGTGCCACAATTCATGTATATAGCGATGATGGCCTGTAGACTGTATGGGAAGGAGGACACCACTCACTTTTTTTTCCCATGGGTACCGCTTATTCATACAGTTGTTGAGGGATTTTATTTCGACTGGGCCAAATTGTTGTCAGACAGTCTGGCCAATCGAATTACAAAATATCGAGCATAGAAAATGAGTGGGAAAGCATATTCATTCTTTATGGTTGCTTACATCATGGACGCTATTTGATTCATGACACCTTTCCCATTAATGAGCTAGAGCTGGACTCCAACTAATGCAGAGCCTATTCATGTCTACCACTCAAAACTCTGGGAAGATAAAGCCAAAGAATTCGTCTACGAGATTTTCAACTGGGTAATGGTACCAATGCATGTCTCCATCTTCGATCGTCTGCCTCCCAAGATTTCAGATAACATCACGACCACCCTGAACAGCGTGGCAGATTGGTATATAGAAGCGGAGTTTTCATATATTAGGGTTTTTGGCACCTCTGACCCCCATATGCTCTGCCACTATTCTTACCAGACAAGCTAGTATGTCGCGAGATCGCCAAGCAAACTATGCTCRGTGGGATAAGCAAAGAGCTCAGAGGAGTATCGAAGAAGGTATGGGCACCCTTCCCCATTCACATTGGAACATATTCTTTATTAGATTTCGGCCATGCCAAAGCGGAGGCTATGGCCTTGGAGGAAATGAAATTGGTAGACATTGAGTTTAAGAAACACGACCCTAATATGGTTGTGAGTAATCACATGGCGAGTTGTGGGCTGAAGAGATACGAACATGAAGACTCACCCCATGATGAAATCTTCCGAGGTGTGAGGTCCTACTCCTAAGTCTTAAGCCGGGTTCAAGCTCTGTTGTCCGGTGATATGGTCGATTTTTATAAATTCCAAGAGCATAGGAGAAGTTGCCTCCCCAAAGTTTTACAGGGCAGAAACTCACAACCTCTGGGTACACAACAAGCAGAAGATAAAAGTTCAATGGGCATGAACCGTAGAAAACAAGAGACTCAGGACAAGACAGAGGAAACCGAGATCTCGAATAAGGAAGAAGAGATGCTCAACCAAGAAGAAGGAAACCTAGAGACAGTTACCAAGGAAATCGGCAGCCCCATTGCATCCGTCACTCCCTTACAATTCACAAAGGGGAACCCCGATACAGAGTGGATATTCAAGGAGGACCTGACACCTATCTCTGTAGAAGAGTTGCCTCCTAGTGAATTCTTCTTCAGTAAGAAAAGGAAGGTTGTGGTGAAGCAAGAAACATACCAAAGAGTGGGCGCAGTAGCTAAAAAATACAAAATCCTAACAGATGGAGAAGACCTAGAAGAGGAAGAATTCACCGATGAGGTAGCAGGAACATTGGGGGCTTATGCAACAACCAATCAATATTTAGTTGGAACTTTGAAGGCACGGTTGAAACAAAAGAACCTCTTGATCAACAAATTGGAGGCTCGGGTAGCGACGACAGAGGTGAATGCCAAGGATGAGGCAAATAAAGGTTTCGAGCAAGCCAGAGTATCTGATCAATAGGAAATCGAGAGACTCAAATCCGATCTTGAGCAGATGCATCAGTCGGCACAAATAAGCCAAACGCAGGTAAGTCAACAGGAGGAGCAAATAAAACTACTGCAATCTAAATTAATTTCTGTTGAAAACCAGGTCATAGACATAACGGTATTCCAATCCCAAGCCACAGAAATATGAAAGAAGGTAGAAGTAGCTCAACAGGATCTACTTGCCAAAGTAGAAACCATACAGAATCATTTTCATATGATAGAACAAGCGTTAAAGGATATCTCCTTGAGAGAAAGAGAAGCTAGGGAAGCTCGGGTTGCTTTCCAAGAGGCTGTTATAGAAACAATGAAAGAAGAGGTGGCCATCAGTTCCAGGTTGTCTATCCTAGAGCAAACCAGAGGTAACATCTTACTGAAGGCGTGGGAACATAATATATCCGAGAGTAGAAAAAGAGCTAAAGAGATGAGAGATGCTTGCGAAGAAACATTTGGCTTGATAAATAAAAATTTGTTAGATCTCGATAAGGAAGGTAGTGTTGGAACACTGCACAAAATTGACATAGCCAAACATCTGTTGGATATCAAGGAAAATGTGGAAAAAGGACAAGTTGAATTATCCCAAGTAAGTCAGGTCGATATTGCCCAAGTGGATAAATGGTTGATAAAACCAAGCTTGCTATTGTGGTCTATCATCACGGAAGACCGACAAGTAGGAAAAAGATTGCCACAGTTGGCAAAGAATTGCTACACTTTTTGGAGCCAGAGAACAAGAAAAGAAAATGCCCTGCCCATGTGGAGGAAGACAAGAGACAAGGAAGTGAAACGCTTCATTTTCCATTTGTAACCGAAATTTTTAGAATGATTAGAATTCAAAGTGTTTTAATCTTGTATAAGTATAATTTTGAAAGATAGAACAAGGGGCTTTTTTCCTTTGGGTCGATTGTACCAGAGAATATTTCTTTCGCCAAAATTAATACAAGGCAGATCAGAGACTCTTTTTTCCGTCAAGACTAGGTTATGTGTTTCTTCTGTTATTTCACATTTCGCATCATTTCTCATATGTGCCTTTAATGAATGCTTAGCTGCAATTTAGTACAACCTCTACTGTGGTGATCATTTATTTCAGTCATCTAATCATTTACAACTTTTCCTCTGTATCAGCTATCAGCAGGTACAAGACCTATGAATTGTTTAGATTTCTATATCATATGCTTCATTAAAGTTTTTCCTGCTTATTTTCTTCTTTTGTCACAAGGTGATATTCTTCCCTGATTGATGCCTCACATTGTTCAACAGATCTATGTTTTCTCTCGCTTCATTCATGGTTTTAAAATTTAACTCAGTTACGGAAAATGACCTTTGATTTCGCTATACTATTAATTCGATTTTGGGATTCTTTCTCGTATAATCTAAAGGTGAAACAACAACCAACACTTTATAAAAACTCTGTTCCTTTATGACTGTACCTGTGCCAAGACAACCCAACATAGAACCTGGTCTCTTAGATCAAACTAGTCTCGCTTTAAACCTTTTCGATACCATTCTAAAAATTGCTCCTACTCGGGCCAAACTCGAACGTTCATGGGCAGTCATTGAACGGGACATAAACATTTAGGAACAATTGGAAGCTAGATCCAGACAACTCAGAAATCAACCTTAGCTTATTTTCCCAGTTGTTTTCTTCCTTTATATCTTTCACCCTCTT
Organism: Picea mariana; assembly: GCA_032191745.1. Taxonomy (NCBI): domain Eukaryota; kingdom Viridiplantae; phylum Streptophyta; class Pinopsida; order Pinales; family Pinaceae; genus Picea; species Picea mariana. The sequence continues at coordinate 37,956 of JASDQU010371432.1, read as the reverse complement.
TTTGGATGCCTAGACTTAGTACTTTATAGACTTAAGTACAGACTCTGGAACAACATATTTTTGGCACCGTTGCCGGGGATGGAGATACGAAATCATTTTCCCTGTGAGAATGACATTTTCAAGTTTCTACTCTTTGATAGTGAAGAAAGAGTGAACACCTTCTAAAGGCTAAGTTTTTATTATTCACTTGGTGACTCCACATTAAGTAAGCTTGCATCCAGTCGAAGGAACACCAGACAAAATCCAGATGGTAAACAGACCACGCCTGTTCCCGATCCCGAAAAAATACTAAAATCAAGAGGTTCCCTTAAGACAACTACTGCAGTCTACCAACTTAGACACACACAACCTAAGGCCAAGATTCCACTCGAAGCGGTGACTTCGCAACAATCTCTCATCAAAACCCTTTCCGAAGAAACGAAGACAGTCGAGGTCGAAACCCTAAACCCAAATTTAGCTTTCCCGAAAATTAAATCTGAAACTCATACGACTACCCCTTGCATAAACAAAGGCAAAAATCCCTTGG
>JASDQU010371432.1:5865-36940 GCA_032191745.1 Picea mariana | reverse complement strand
TAACATGGTGCATTGTGTTTTATTCGTGAAGAATAATCTAAGAATGGTGGGGTTATGAGAAAATTGAATATGATGAGATGAATTATTTTAAATCTCAATTAGCTTGTAAGTGCTTGATGGCCCTGCAGTTGTGATATATTTCTCCTTGGTTGCCAGGCGATACACTAATCTTTTCCATCTTAACCATGACAAAAACAAAGCTTAACTGCCCATTGCACAAAGCTTAACTTCCACCTGCACAGGCTATAGCACCCAAAGTTTGGTTTTGTGTCGCATCAGAGGTAAACAAACTGCGATTCCTTTTAAGGCCGTCATAGTAGAGATTGTTGAGGGTATTGGGCGTAATAATATCCATGGGTGTTAAATGGAGTAATTTCTCCCTTACTTGACCAAGCTGGTAGTGTATAGGCATCATAAATGCACTTAGATGGGATAGGTGAATTTTCATTTATTAGGTAGGTGAAGGATGGAGTATTTTAGAGAAATATCTAGTCTCATATATTTTGAATTTATTTTTTTATATGAATATGGAGAAGAGTTGAACAACTCCATTGCATTGTGCGTGTATGTTCTGTTTTCCCAATGCTTGTCTCTACTTGAACTTGGACATGGTATTAGAGCAGGACTAATACTCTTCAAACATAGGAAAGTAATTTTCAAGTTGTTGGAGAGCATTTTCAAGCCTCAAGCCACAACAAGAAGATGATCTTTTTAAAGGTCATTTTGGTGCAAACATTTGAGCAACAAAACTTCAAAAAATTGGGTTTTAGGAGGTGCTCTCCCTCAGCTAATGTACATAGAGCGACCAGGAGAAGGAGGTCACCCCCAGAGAGTGTTCCAGGGCGTGACCGCATCAAGACTTACACAAATTTATGGGTTTTGGTTGCTTTGTGCCTGAGGTAAGGTGTGACCCTGATAATGTTTTTGGTTGTTTTTAAAGGTAACAAAATTCAAGATTTACATTAGAAAGGGGGAGGCGACTCTCAAAAATAGATTCATGGTGTCTAGAAGTAATCCAACACTGTCATGAGAACCACTTTTAATAGGTAATAATTACGATGTATGGTCTATTAAAATGAAAAATTTTATCCAGTCTAAAGATTGTTGGGAAGCAGTAGTTAACGGGTTCATAGAACCAGATCTGGGTGATCTATAAGCAATAAAAAATGCACAAAGTAATTCTCTTGGATAACTCGAGAAAAAATAAAGCAAATCCCTATGGCTCATCCAACAAGGATTAGAGGAATATGTTTTCCCCAAAGTTGTAGCAGCAGATCATGCCAAACATGCATGGGATACTTTCAAAATATCCTATCAGGGCACATATAAAGTAAAAAATGCAAAGTTGCATAAACTCAGGAAGAGTTTTGAGACTCTTCAGATGAAGGATTCAGATTCTTTGGATCATTTCATGACCCATGTCATGAGCATCCTCAATTAGTTGCAAACGCATGGAGAAGACATTCAAGAGAAAACAACCTTGAGAAGGTACTCATAAGCCCTCCTGCTAAGTTTAATATGGTCGTGGTCTCTATTGAAGAGTTGAAAGACTTGTCAACATTGACAGTTGAAGAAATCATGGGATCTCTGTTAACTCATGAGAACAAATTCAATCGAAACATTGAATCTTTGGAGAACACATTTCGATCTCAGGCCTCCATAAGTAGAGGTAGAGGTCGAGGGAATAGAAGCAAAGGCATATGAGGCAGAGAACACACTCAAATAGGAGAGAGGTCAACTTTAGAATACTTAGAGCAGAGTGAATAGTTAAAATAGCCACAAAGAAATCATTAGAACTAAAGGGGGAGAGGCAAAAATTTCAATCAGCCAAGGTGGATTGACAAATCAAGGATCCAATGTTATTATTGCAAGAAATTTGGTCACTACGAAAGTGGATGCAAAAATAAGCAAGAATATATTAATAGGGGCAGAGAAAATGTTACCAAAATTGAAGAAGGAACATCTGAATCAATGTTTTTCTCATGCCAAGTCACAGAAGAAGCAAGCAATAACCATGATCTCTATTTGCTGGATAGTGGCTGGAACAATCATATGACAGGTAACAAAGATTTGTTTTCTAGTTTAGATGGCTCTGTCACATCTCAAATTAAGTTGGGAGATGATTATCAAAAGAAAGTTCTAGGCAAGGGTGTAATTTTAGTATTGACCAAACAAGATGAAAAGAAGAATATTCATGATGTTTATTATGTACCTAGTCTTAGACATAATCTGATGAGTGTAGGCCAGATGAATGAACATGGTTATAAGGTCATTTTTGAAGGTTCCAAGTGTACAATCTTAGACAAACCACCTAGTAAGAAAATCATAGCTACAATACAAATGACCAAAAATATAATGTTTCCTTTGATATTGAGAAATGTAAATTTGTCACAGTTGTATGCCCAAAATGTATCAAGCTTAGATGAGACTTGGTTGTGGCATCTTAGATATGGTAATTTACCATTTAGTAGTCTCAGTCTTTTACAGAAGAAGTCTATGTTCAAATGTTTTCTCATTATAAATGAACAAAAAAACTCATGTGAGAGTTGTATTTTGTCCAAACACCAAAGGGATAGTTTTCCCAATGCTTCTTATAGAGCAAAAGAACACATAGAGCTGGTACATACATACCTTTGCAAACTCAGTCAATAGGAGATAGTTTTTATTTTCTAACACTCATTGATGATTTTAGCAGAAAAACATGGGTGTATTTTCTCAAGCACAAATCAAGGATATTCGAAAAATTCAAATAATTTAAATCTTTGACAGAGAAACAGAGTGGGAAGTACATCAAAGTAATAAGATCAGATCGAGGAGGTGAGTATGAATCCAAATAATTTGCAGTATATTGTAGACAACATGGGATCAAGAGACAATTTACCACAAGATACACTCCACAACAAAATGAAGTCGTTGAAAGAAAGAATCAAACAATAATGAATATTAACAGAAGTATGCTGAAGGCCAAAAAATTGTCAAATGAATACTGGGGTGAAGCAGTGGCATGCTTAGTTTATATTTTAAATTTGTCACCAACCAACAATCTGAAAAATCAAGTCCCTCAAGACGCCTGGAGTGGTATAAAATCTAGTGTTTCTCATTTTAAAGTTTTTGGTTGTGTGGCTTATGCTCATGTTCCTGAAGAGCTAAGGAGAAAGCTTGATGATAGAAGTGAAAAATGTATATTTGTGGGATATAGTGAGCAGTCTAAATCATACAGGCTATACAATCTTGTTACTAAGAAGTTGATAGTAAGCAGAGATGTTAAATTCCAAGAAGATAAATCTTGGGATAACCAAACAAATGAAATAATTGTAGATCAGATTCCTTCTATATAGAAAGATAAACAAGTGGAAGCTACATGACAACAAGCTTCCCCAACAAGACTTCCAAGATTGCAAGTACAAGGCCAAGGAGAACAAAGATAGCATAATTATTCTTCATCTAGTAATGATTCAGATCCCACTATAGCAAATATAAGGAGCCAGAAAAAAAAAAAACTTGAGAGAAATTTATGAGCAGAATGATGACATGGATTGGCAAACACATTTTTCTTTTCTATCTTTTCAACCGATATACTTTGAAGAAGCAGTCAAGGAAGAAAAATGGGTTCATGCAATGAACGAAGAAATTGAAGAAATTGAAAGAAACAACACATGAGATCTTGTAGATCTCCCTATAGGTAAAACCAATATTGGAGTTAAATGGGTATATAAGACAAAATTCAATGAGAAAGGAAAAATAGAGAAGCACAAGGCAAGACTTGTAGAAAAATGGTTTGCTCAACAACTCGGTATTGACTATGGAGAAACATTTTCCCTAGTAGCACAATTCAGAGTAGTTTTGGCAGTCACAGCTCAAAACAGATGACCAATCTATCAAATGGTTGTTAAATCAGCCTTTCTAAATGACATTTTAAAGGAAGAAGTTTATGTGGATCAATCACCAGGATTTTATATCATAGGTAAAGAGTACAAAGTGTACAGATGGAAGAAAGTATTGTATGGTTTGAAGCAAGCTCCAAGAGCTTGGTATAGTCACATTGATTCCTATTTGCTCAACAATGGATTCAACAGGAGCAACAATGATCCCACACTTTACACCAAAAGAGACTAGAAAGGTAATATTTTGATAGTTTGTCTCAATGTTGATGAAATGATTTATACAAGAAATTTGCTATTGAATGATTTCAAAGAAGCGATGCAAATTGAATTTGAAATGACTGATAATGGTCTTATGAAGCATTTTGTGGGAATTGAAGTTGAGCAATCTAAAAAATGAATTTCTATTTCTAGCAAAAATATGCCACATATATTTTGAAAAGGTTCAAAATGAACAAATGCAATCCAATAGATACACCTATTGCAACATGTACAAAACTAAACAAACAAGATGAAGGAACAACATTTTATTGTACTCTATATAAGAGGCTTGTAGGCAGCCTCATGTACCTTGCACCTACCCGACCAGATATCATGTATGCATTGAGCTTAATTTCAAGATTTATGGAAAATCCCAAAATCTCTCATTGGAAAGTTGGAAAAAGAATTTTGAGGTATATTGCAGGTACAACAGATAATGGAATTTAGTATTCCAATTTAGAAGATGATTCACTTGTTGGATATACAGATAGTGATTTTGCAAGGTAGCGTTGATGATAGGAAAAGTACTTCAGTGTGCACATTTCTGTTGGGTATAGGTCTAATTTCAAGGGCTTCTAAGAAACAACCAATTGTCACAATTTCTTCATCAGAAACAGAGTATGTGGCAGAAACATCAACATCATGTCATGCAATTTGGTTCAGAAGGATCCTTAGTGATCTTACACATGAAGAGAAGAATCCAACTCCTATATTTTGTGAGAACAGTTCAACAATTGCATTATATAAGAATCATGTGTTTCACCGCAAGAGTAAACACATTGACACTCAACTATCATTTCATTCGCGAGCTTGTCAACAATGGTAGCATTATGCTACAATTTTGTGGTTTGAAAGAACAATTAACAAATATACCAAGCCATTGAGAATCACTTGGACATTGTTTGTGCTGATTTTTGTAATGGTCGAAATTAAAGGGGAATGTTAAATGGGTAGTAGATAAGAATCATAAATGCACTTAGATGAGATAGGTGAATTTGCATTTACTAGGTAGGTAAATGATGAAGTGTTTTAGAGAAATATCTAGTCTCATGTATTTTGAATTTATTTTTTTTTATAAAAATGGAGATGAGATGAACAACTACATTGCAATGTGTGTATGCTCGGTTTTCCCAATGCTTACCTTTGCTTGAACTTGAACAATGGGGATGGTGCCTTTGGCGTTGTTGGGGCTATCCTTGCATAATTACGATCAAGAGATGGATAGTCTGAAAAGTGTTGTTGAAGTTGTAGAGCCTACTCACGAATGAAGAGCAACGAGAGACGACAATTGTGTGTGCTCCAACATGCATGCACGTACGCACCCACGATGAAATTTAAAAAACAATATTATTAAAAGTGCTCTACAATCGGTAAGATACAACGTGGAAAGCTCGTTTGATTATGATTCTATCAACTTACACTTTATATATTTTTGTGCAAAGGTCAATCAGTGCACGATAATAAATGCTAAATGCTTTACACTGGTTTTCGAGTACTATATTTGAGCTAAAATCATAACAGGATCATGATTTTGATTTATGGGTGTATATTTTGGGAGTTTGTGGTTCAAAGACTAGGAGTAAAATCATCCGATACTGCGAATGCCAAAAAGGGGATTAAGGACTAAACACACTTAATTAAAAGGTTGAACTGGATTAATTAACACCTTAAACAACCTTCAACCCTTGCAGCCTATGGACCAAGAATTAAACGTTGCCGCAATCCTCCCGAATCGTGAATTATCAAACATTTATAGCATTTATTAGAAATTTAGTGAGGTGATTGATAGTAAGATCCCGTTTTATTTCTAAATCTTTCTATTAAATGATTTAAACGTTCTGTCAACAAGGACTCGCATAGACTTAAGTGCTCAAAGAGAAAAGTTTGCAGTCATTATCTTAGGTTTATTTCTAATTTGCGCAGAGCCAGTTCACCAAGATAACCTCCGTCTGTGTTTTCATTTTATGTGACAGGGGATCTAATTGAAAGGTTCTATATCATGGCTCTGCGAAAAGCGTCCAAGGCAGCTGTCGAGAGTCCAGGTCAAGGTTCAGATATTATTTCTGATACCTCGCCTAGAAGTATCAATACTGTCAAAACATGGATGCATGTCTCCAACATTCTGCAATCCGAGCTGATAAATTGTCCAGATGGTTCCAGCGATAATGAGAAAGACGACTTGTCCACCAAATAAAAAATCATCGCTCAGTCAGAGATGCACAAGATAGCATCAAGGCCATGGCTTTTTCCCTATTATGATATGATCAGATGGGTGTTGGACCATGTAGACATCCCGACTAGGACAATATTCAATGAGCAGAAGGTGGCAATTGGGACATTTAGACCAGAGAATTTACAGGAAATGTATAAATTGTCTCCCACACCAAACCTTACTCACAATGCCGAATTCTTAGAGGGTTTCAAAAATAAGGAATGCGAGTAGTTTGAGAAAATATTATCCCATCTGATCAAAGACTGGGTTTCGCACCCCGCGAAATTCAGGGCTGATACTCATGGAATTTATTCAATCTCATCTTTAGTGCCACAATTCATGTATATAGCGATGATGGCCTATAGACTGTATGGGAAGGAGGACACCACTCACTTTTTTCTCCCATGGGTACCTCTTATTCATACAGTAGCTGAGGGATTTTCTTTCGACTGGGCCAAATTGTTGTCAGACAGTCTGGCCAATCGAATTACAGAATATCAAGCATAGAAGACAAGTGAGAAATAATCTTCATTCTTTATGGCTGCTTACATCATGGACGCTATTTGCTTCATGACACCTTTCCCATTAATGAGTTGGAGCTAGACTCCAACTAATGCAAAGCCTATTCATGTCTACCACTCGAAACTCTAGGAAGATAAAGCCAAAGAATTTGTCTACGAGATTTTCAATTGGGTAATGGTACTAATGCATGTCTCCATCTTCGGCCATCCGCCTCCTAGGATTTCAGATAACATCATAGCCAATCTGAGTAGCATGGAAGATTGGTATATAGAAGAAGAGTTTTCGTATATTAGGGTTTTTGGCACCTCTGTCCCCCCATATGCTCTGCCGCTATTCTTACCAGACAAGCTAGTATGTCGCGAGATCACTAGGCAAACTGTGCTCGGTGGGATAAGCAAGGAGCTCAAAGGAGTATCGAAGAAGGTATGGCCACCCTTCCTCATTCATATTGGTACATATTCTTTATTATATTTCGGCCATGCCAAAGCAGAGGCTATGGCCTTGGAGGAAATGAAACTGGTAGACATTGAGTTTAAGAAACACGACCCTAATAAGGTTGTGAGTAATCACATGGCAAGTTGTGGGCTGAAGAGATACGAACACGAAGACTCACCCCATGATGAAATCTTCCGAGGTGTGAGGTCCTACTCCGAAGTCTTAATCCATGTTCAAGCTCTACTACCCAGTGATATGGTCGATTTTTATAAATTCCAAGAGCACAAGAGAAGTTGCCTCCCAAAGTTTTACAGGGCAGAAACTCACAACCTCCAGGTACACAACAAGCAGAAGATAAACGTTCAACGGGCGCGAACTCTAGCTAACAAGGGACTCAGGACAAGACAGAGGAAACCGAGATCTCGAATTAGGAAGAAGAGATCCCCAACCAAGAAGAAGGAAACCCAGAGACAATTACCAAGGAAATTGGTAGCCCCATTGCATCCGTCACTCCCTTACAATTCAAAAAGGGGAACCCCGATACAGAGTGGATATTCAAGGAGGACCTGACACGTATCTTTGTAGAAGAGTTTCCTCCTAGTGAATTCTTCTTCAATAAGAAAAGGAAGGTAGTGGTGAAGCAAGGAACATACCAAAGAGTGGGTGTAGTAGCTAAAAAATACAAAATCCTAACAGATGGAGAAGCCTTAGAAGAGGAAGAATTCACCGATGAGGTAGCAAGAACATTGGGGGCTTATGCAACAACCAACCAATATTCAGTTGGAACTTTGAAGGCATGGTTGAAACAAAAGAACCTCTTGATCAACAAATTGGAGGCTCGGGTAGCGACGACAGAGGCGAATGCCAGAGATGAGGCAAATAAAGGTTTCAAGAAAGCCAGAGTAACTAATCAATAGGAAATCGAGAGACTCAAATCCGATCTTTAGCAGATGGATCAGTTAGCACAAATAATCAAAACGCAGGTAAGTCAACAGGAGAAACAAATAAAATTGTTGCAATCTAAATTAATTTCTATTGAAAACTAGGTCATAGACATAACGATATTCCAATCCCAAGCCACATAAATATGAAAGAAGGTAGAAGTAGCTCAACAGGATCTACTTGCCAAAGTAGAAACCATACAAAATCATTTTCATATGATAGAACAAGCATTAAAGGATATCTCCTTGAGAGAAAGAGAAGCTAGGGCAGCTCGGGTTGCTTTCCAAGAGGCTGTTATAGAAACAACGCAAGAAGAGGTGGCCATCAGTTCCAGGTTGTCTATCCCAGAGAAAACCAGAGGTAACATCTTACTGAAGGCGTGGGAACATAATATATCCGAGAGTAGAAAAATAGCTAAAGAGATGAGAGATGCTTGTGAAGAAACATTCGGCTTGATAAATAAAATTTTGTTAGATCTCGATAAGGAAGGTAGTGTTGGAACACTGGGCAAAATTGACATAGCCAAACATCTGCTGGATATCAAGGAAAATGTGAAAAAAGGACAAGTTGAATTATCCCAAGTAAGTCAGGTCGATATTTCCCAAGTGGATAAATGGTTGATAAAACCAAGCTTGCAATTGTGGTCTATCATCACGAAAGACCGACAAGTAGGAAAAAGATTGCCACAATTGGCAAAGAATTGCTACACTTTCGAGGCGAACAACCAAGCCGAACCTTCCAAGCTGATAGCCTAGTTGATGGAAAGGTGTGTTAATTGTATCGAGCAGGGGAAAGGGTAAAATTCTGGAGGAAAGTAGTAACAAATGCCCATTCCATCCTATTTTTGGAGCCAGAGAACAAGAAAAGAAAACGCCCCCATGTGGAGGAAGACAAGAGACAAGGAAGTGAAATGCTTGATTTTCCATTTGTAACCGAAATTTTTAGAACGATTAGAATTCAAAGTGTTTTAATCTTGTATAAGTATAATTTTTAAATATAGAACAAGGGGATTTTTTCCTTTGGGCCGATTGTACCAGAGAATATTTCTTTCGCCAGAATTAATGCAAGGCAGATCGAAAACTCTTTTTTCCGTCAAGACTGGGTTATGTGTTTCTTCTGTTATTTCACATTTCGCATCATTTCTCATATGTGTCTTTAATGAATGCTTAGATGCAATTTAGTACAATCTCTACTATGGTGATCATTTATTTCAGTCATCTAATCGTTTACAACTTTTCCTCTATATCGGCTATCAACAGGTACAAGACCTGTGAATTGTTTAGATTTCTATATCATATGCTTCATTAAAGTTCTTCCTGCTTATTTTGTTCTTCTGTCACAAGGTGAGATTCTTTCCTGATTGATGCCTCACATTGTTCAACAACTCTATGTTTTCTCTCGCTTCATGCATGGTTTTAAAATTTAACTCAGTTACGGAAAACGACCTTTGATTTCACTATACTATTAATTCGATTTTGGGATTCTTTCTCGTATAATCTAAAGGTGAAACAACAACCAACACTTTATAAAAACTCTGTTCCTTTATGACTGTACCTGTGGCAAGACAACCCAATATATAATCCGGTCTCTCAGATCAAACCAGTCTCGCTTTAAACCTTTTTGATACCATTATGAAAACTGCTACTACCTAGGCCGAACTCGAACGTTCATGGGAAGCCATTGAACGAGACATAAACATTCAAGAAAAATTGGAAGCTAGACCCAGACAACTCAGAAATCATCCTTAGCTTATTTTCCCAGTTGTTTTCTTCCTTTATATCTTTCACCCTCTTTTTGGATGCCTAGACTCAGTACTTTATAGCCTTAAGTACAGACTCTGGAACAACATCTTTTTGGCACCGTTTCCGGGGATGGAGATACGAAATCATTTTCCCTGGGAGAACGACATTTTCAAGTTTCTACTATTTGATAGTGAACAAAGAGTGAACACCTTCTAAAGGCTAAGTTTTTATTATTCATTTGGCGACTCCACGTTAATTAAGCTTGCATCCGGTCGAAGGAACACCAGACAAAATCCAGATGGTAAACAGACCACGCCTGTTCCCGATCCTGAAAAAATACTAAAATCAAGAGGTTCCCTTAAGCCAACTACTACGATCTACCAGTTTAGACACACACAACCTAAGGCCAAGATTCCACTCGAACCGGTGACTTCACAAGAATCTCTCATCAAAACCCTTTCTGAAGAAACGAAGACAGTTGAGGCCGAAACCCTAAACCCAAATTCAGCTTTCCTGGAAATTAAATCTCAAACTCATACGACTACCCCCTGCATAAACGAAGGCGAAAATCCCTCGGTAAAGCTCGCATCGATTGATATCCCTCCAACTCTTCAGTTAGATTTACTAACCTCACTAAGTCTTGAAGAGTATACCATATAGTCGGATTCCACACCCGCGGGTTCCCCCATTTACATCTCTTGCAAATTAGAGGAACCTAGCCCCTGTATCTTGTTTCCACCTTTTTCAGCTTTCTCATCTCCCGAAGAAACTAAATATTCGCTATACATCTTCCAAAACCCTCTGTACAACGTACCGGTTTCCTTTCCTAGAGTATCTATGGCGATCGTCGTCGTCGTCGGAGGAGGAGGAGGAGCTGGGGCTGCTGCAGGAGGAGGAGTTGGGGGCCAAGGGACACCCCCGCCCCCCAGGATTTTTGCTAAATAAGATGCTAGATATGCTACTCTGGTCCTCCCAGTACCCCTTCATGACCTCCCTGAAAAATACATGAAAAACCTACCTAAGTTTACAGGGGAAGGAGACCTAACCGCAATCGAACATATAAAATTCTTTGATCAATTTGTAGATATCCTAGGTCTCAAACATGAAAATGTGTATTCACGGTTGTTTGTCTAAACTTTTGAAGGTCAGGTGAGAACTTGGTTCCGAAGTCTTCCCGCAGGTTTGATATTATCCTATGATGCTCTAGAAGATTCCTTTCTTAGACAATGGGGTGAAAGGAAGGACCATTTATACTATCTGACTGAGTTTGGATCTTTGAAGAAAAAAAGTTCAGAAACCACTATGGAATTCATTCAAAGATTTAACAAATTATATAATAAGATCCCAGTCGAAGTTAAACCGTCCCAACTTGCAGCCAAGGTAACCTTTGCGGGAGCCTTCGAACCTGATTTCACACTTTTACTGAGAGAAAGGAGAGGGGCCGACCTAACCCAAATGCAAGATGATGCTATGGATATTGAGTCAAACATGATGGCTTCTGGTAAACTAAAAACAAAAATAGAAACGGGAAACAGAGAGACCAAACGTTTTAAAGAAAAAGCAGGACCTTCAGGATCAGGGAGGTCCTCAGATGATAAAATGGATGATATGGCTAGGATAATAAAAGAGCTATCAAATAAAATTTTGAGGATGGAGATAGATCAATCCAAAGAAGATCAATTCGTTAAGAGAGATTTCAGAAGGAACCCCAATCCTCAAATTCAATAAAGACAGATTAAAAATGAAGACCAAAAAATTCAAACTCCTTTAAAAAACGAAAATTTTATAGGAGGAAATGACTTGCAAGAGTTTGAGGATCTAGCAGAAGAGGTTAACAATTTGGGAAACGATTGTGTACAGCCTCATCTAACCAAGGAAGATTATGAGAGGTCTTTGAACACAGAACAACCGTCAAATAAAGATAACAACATAAATAATGTAGGTGATTCTACCTATCAAGGGATGGATGATACTATAATGGCTGAGCTCCAACACAAGTACAATCTGAGGCCTAAAAATAAATTTGTGTCAACTACTCAACCAAAGAAAGTTCTGCCAAGAGGAGAAACATATGAGCTCGCTTTGAAAGACACTGAGATGCAAAATGCAAAAATAAAGGGAGTAGACTCACAGAATACCAAAATAGAGGAGGCTGAGATCCAAGCTGGGAAAGCTAAGATAGCCGGAACACAAACTTTGGAAACAAAACTAACTAAAAATAAAGAAATGCAAACAAATAAGTTAGAAAGGAAGGAGACCGAAGCTTCAACCAAAGAAATAGATAAACTTGTGGGAGGTTTCAGCCTAGAAAATGAGATAAATAAGATTAAGATACCAATACCCTTGGTCGAATTGGCAAAGAATCCTGTATATCGAAAGCAAATAACCAAGATGATCAATTTTTCAGATTTAGAGAGTCAGTTTGACGTGATAAATTTGGAAGATGAAAAGCCTAATATAACTTTTGGTCCACATTTTGAAGGTGCGAGGGATACCGTCGCTCCAATCTACATTACACTAAACGTGCTCGATCGTCTACTGCACAATTGCATGCTGGATTCCGGAGCCTTGCATAACGTGATGCCCAAGTCTATTATGGATAGACTAGGCCTCAAAATCACCAGGCCATACAGAGACTTGCATTCTTTCGATTCAAGGAGAGTTAAGTGTATGGGCATGATCAAAGATCTAGTGGTAACTCTTGCATAGGTTCCAGTAAAAAACGTTCTAATGGATGTAGTTATCGTTGATATACCTATGAAGTATGGTTTTCTCTTATCTAGGTCTTGGGGAGCCAAGCTTGGGGGATCTCTTCAACTAGACATGACCTACGCCACGATTCATGTTTTTGGCGGACAATTCACTCGGTTATACAGAGAGACACAGTTAGCATATACAATAAGTGATCCACAAAATCCTAATAATTATCATGTTTATGTCGTCGATCAAGACCTGGGAAATTGTATTTTATCTTTTGATGATGGTGTAAATAATTGTATAGAAGAAAATTTTATAAAGGAAAATAAATCAAAAAAGATAGATGTAAATGTGTATAACACTGGGATTTGGAAAATGTTTTTTGATGGTGCTTCGTCATGTGAAGGAGCAGGTGCAGGAGTACTCTTTGTAGCACCTAAAAATGAATTTGTTATCCCCTTTTCTTATATACTACAGTGGGACACAAACTACACAAATAATGTATGTGAGTATGAAGCCCTAGTCTTGGGACTAGAAGCTGCCAGGAAGATGAACATAAAGAACTTGGAAGTCTATGGATATGCGGAGTTGATTGTGAAGTAGATAAATTGGCAGTACCGGGCCAAACACCCGAGATTAAGATCTTACATAAATTTCTCCTGGGATCTAATGGAATTTGTTTTCTCATCGGTAAATGTTCATTACATTCCACGTGCAGAAAACCTAAAAGTTGATTCATTAGACAAAGCAGCCTCAAATTTCGCAGCTCCTACAACTTTCAAACTAAATTATCATATAGAGGTGAGGCATAGACCCTCAATACTGAATAATATACAACACTGGCAGGTCTTCGAAGATGATGAACAGATCAAAAAATTCCTTGAAATGGTGGACGATTTCGTTGAAACTCACATTGACCAAGAAAACCAAAATGACCATACTTGGATTATGCAAGAAGGGGAGGATCCTCAAGAGTTCCAAGAAAATATCGCGAATCATCGCATGTTAGTATTAAAAAACAATCAGATTCCGAAAGGACTAATCCCTCTAGAAAGATTGTTTGACCAAAATGACATGCCCCTAAAATCTACTTTACAACCTCAACCAGAAGAAGTTGAAGATTGCGATATAGGGACCAAAGAGGAGCCTAGAATAGTAAATATATCAAAATATATCCCCCATGAGATGAAAGGTAAGTATGCAGATTTACTCCAGTAGTATAAAGATGTGTTTGCTTGGTCTTACGATGAGTTGAGAACTTATGACACCACTGTGATCGAACACAAAATACCTTTGAAGCCCGGTGTTAAACCTTTCAGACAGAAACTCAGGCAAATCAATCCCATTTTATTGCCGGTGGTTGAAAAGGAAGTTAAAAATATTTTGGACGCAAAAATAATTGTGCCACTGAGATACTCTGACTGGGTAGCTAACTTGGTCCCGGTTAGGAAGAAGAGTGGAGAGATCAGACCGTGTGTAGATTTTAGAAATCTAAATAAATCCTCCCTCAAAGACAATTATCCGCTTCCCAAAATGGATCACGTTTTGGAGAAGGTGGTTGGGGCAAATAGAATGTCAATGATTGATGGGTTTTCCAGTTATAATCAGGTCGCTGTCAGTGAGCACGATAAAGAGAAAACAACCTTCACTATCCCTTGGGGCACATTTATGTATGACAAGATGCCTTTTGGTTTAATGAATGTAGGTGCTACCTTCCAGTGTGCTATGGATATCGCTTTCTTCGGTGAGAGAGATAAATTCATGGTCATTTACCTTGATGATCTGACTGTTTTTTCTAAATCTGATGAAGATCATCTGATACATCTCAAGCAAACGTTCGAGAAATGCCAAAAATTTGGTTTGTCCTTAAACCCCAAGAGATCTCACTTTGCGATGCAAGAAGGTAATCTCATGGGCCATATTGTGTCTCGAGACGGAATTAAAATCGATCCTAAAAGGGTTGAAGCTATAGACACCATAAATATCCCTAGAAATATAAAGGAAATCCAATCATTTTTAGGAAAAATAATTTTTTGAGGAGATTTATCTTGAATTTTGCTGAAATCATAAAATTGATCAGAGATATGTTGAAAAAGAACAACGAAGTCAAATGGACGGCAAAAGCCAAAGCGTCGTTTGCGCGTATCAAGAAAGTTATAGGTGAAGCACCTGTGCTGGCCATACCTGATTACCTAAAAGAGTTTCTGATTTTCTCATTTGTCTCCAAACACACAATTGCGACAGTACTCCTCCATAAGAACGAAGAGGGTTTTGAGAAACCGATAGCATTCTTCAGTAAGAGCCTTAGAGATGCTGAATTGAGATATGACATAATGGAAAAACAAGCATACACTATGGTAAAGGCACTAAGGGCCTTTAGAACCTACGTGTTACACTCCAAGGTAATTGCATATGTGCCCACCAGCTCTGTAAAAGATATATTGGTGCAGCCCGACAGTGACAGAAAGACGGGTCGGTGGCTTGCTAAAATTCAAGAATTTGATCTCGAGGTCAAAACGACGAAACTCATAAAAGGATAGGGTTTGGCTAAGCTCTTAGCTGAATCAAATTTCAGAGCACTCGGAATAAACAACCTGCAAGGATATGAAGGATGTGTGAACATAGATGAAATTGATGACCAAATAGCTACAATCAGAATCGAAGAGAAATTCGCCTCATCAGGTTGGTATAAAGACATAGTATCGTACCTTCCGACCCTGAACTGCCTGAGTGATTTATATCCATCTAAAGCCAGGACACTGAAATTTCATGCGGTAAAGTACTGTATATCCGAAAGCCAATTATATTGGAAAGACCCTCTAGGCTTTCTACTGGTTTGTTTGGTCAAGTCAGAAACTGAAAAAGTCATAAACGAATTTGACGAGGGGGTATGCAGAGGACATCACGCATGGATAGCAACAACTTATAAAATCCAGAGGGCAGGATATTACTGGCCTAAACTATTTTCAGATGTCAATACTAAAGTCAGAGCTTGTAACTCTTGCCAATTGTTCGCAGGCAAGCAGAAACTCCCAACATTACCTTTGGTCTCGGTTAAAATGGAAGCCCCGTTTCAACAATGGGGGTTGGATTTTATAGGTGAGATTAACTCGCATTAAAACGCTCAACATAGATGGATCCTGACTGCTACCGATTATTTCACCAAATGGGTGGAAGCTATTCCAACCAGAAGAGCGACAGATTCAGTGGTGATAGATTTTCTGGAAGAAAACATACTATCTAGATTCGCCTGTCCCAGAAAAATAGTTACAGACAATGCCTAGGCGTTAAAATCTATGGCGATGGTCAGCTTTTGCCAAAAATACAATATTATACTGGGCCATTCTACAACATAATACCCCCAATGCAATGGGCTCACCGAATCATCGAATAAAAGCTTAATTACCATAATTAAAAAAGTGTTGAACGAAAACAAAACATCTTGGCATGTGCATTTAAAGTATGCCCTGTGGGAGAATCAGATAGGCACCAAGAAATCGATTGGCACTTATCCTTTTCAAATGGTATATGGGACCGACGTAGTGCTACCCATAAATCTGGCCCTACCTGTGATGAAACTTTGGCAGGATGAAAAAGAAGAACCAAATCACATCACAAGAAGCATAAACCAGTTGATCAAAGTTCAGCAGAACAGAATGGAGGTAGATGAAAGACTTCATAAGTATCAAGACAATATGAAAGCACTGTTCGATCATAAGGCTAAAGACAGGGAATTCCTCCCTGGTGATTTAGTTTTGAAATGGGATGCTAGAAGGGAAGACTCGGAAAAACATGGCAAATTTGACCATATCTGGTATGGCCCATTCAAAGTCACAACTTCTGAAGGGAAGAACTCATTTCTGTTAGAAAATTTGGACGGTAAAACCCTTAACGCCCCTATCAACGGGTGTTATCTGAAGCACTATATGCAATAAATTATTTCCAAAATTCCACTGTATATATCGGTTTGTGTTTCTTTTTTTATAGTTTTTCGGTAAGTTTTATTTTCTTTTTCATCGCAAATAAAACAGGTTAGTGATACGAAATTTTCAACACATTGAATTCCATAAATTTTAAAATCCTGACGCTCTTTGTGTTGCTTTCTTACAGGATTCTGGTTTACATCCCAAACATCATAAAGAGGAAAACAAACGGTCATGTATTGGGAAACCGATTCGCCCAAAACAGGTGATAAAAGATAATTTACTAAGATGAGAACGAAATGGTAAGGAAAAGTTACAAATTCCCTAAATATCTAGATTGAGAATGAAGGTCACCTAGGTGAAATAACGGTCTCATGAGTATGAAATTTTTCACTCGATGGATTATCAAAAGAATAATTTTTTACTGTGGATTCTAAAAAGTTCCCCTAGATAAGATAAAAATAATCAAAATAAAACAGAAGAAGTGAAGCGTCCTAAATAAGAAAAAAGTTCCAGGAGTTAGGATTGCGTTATAACGCCCGTGCTCACGAAATCCGAAACCTTCTTTTCCACTCTGTCCCGAATATTTGATTCTTTCCCCTTGAATCCTGATATCTTCCCATGGTTTTCCCATAGAAAAAAGAGGTTTCACTTTAGCTCTGAAAGCCGACAAACAATTTTTCTGAACGTCTACAAAAAGGTGACAAGTTCTTGCGAACCCTCAGCTCTCACTAAACTAAGATATGCTTAGGCTAATCCTAACTCCCTTGGTTTTTTCAACAGGTCTTGACGATTAGTCTTGCTCAAAACAAGGCCCCTGGAAACAAACTCTCCCCTAAATATTTCCTGCCAACTAAGATGTTTAGAAGGTCAAAGGAAAATTGATCCAGAGTAATCAAAGTGAGTTAACAAACCTCGGCTACAAAATTATACACAAATATTACCCATGGTATACTTTCTACTAATTGATTTCCCCCACTTCATCGCAAAGGAAAATATAAGACAGATGGTGAAAGGAAATTCAAAAAATTGATTGCCCCCATCTAGTCCGAAAAGAGATGATGAAAGTAAATTCATAAAATGATTGCCCTCATCTCAACATTTAAATGCAAAGTTACAGCTTGAAGTGGTGAAAGGAAATTCAATAAAGGGAATCAAACAACTTCACCGGGGTACTGAACAGGCTCGCTGGTAGTGAAGCAATGTCTAAAATATCTGTAAGGCTGTTACACATGAATTGTACCGTACTTTGGTAATTATTTTTCTTTGAAACCCGATCTACATCCCAGGTGTGTGCAGGACTCCCTGATTAAAAACATTGAAGTTACTTCACCTTGATGCAAGCAAAATCAACAGAACCTGTTCAAATCCCCAAGGTTGTTTTGATCATCTTGAGCAGACCTGAATTCAGTATTAGAGGAGCAGGGGGACTAATATTGAGATAAGAGAGTGATTAAGTTTGCAAGCTTTCAGAAGTAAAGATGAAACCCCCTTTCTCCCTCTATATCCTCTTTCTGGACAAGTTTCACAGAAACAAACTAATGACTCCATTTACCCAATAAAGGTGTTTGGTCTGTTGTTCTTCTGATCCCGCAAGGAAACGAGATCCCTAATTGGAGCCTATGTTGGAACACTTGTATTTTTCGAATACTCTAGTTATCAAAGGTTGGAGTTGCCTATTTTCTAAGTAGTGAAACGATACACTTAAGCGTAAAAAGTCAGATTTCGGGATTTCGTGTATATCACAATTATACCTACCAAACCCCCAGTATCCCAACACACGAAATGACGATAGTTGGTTTAGTTTTAATCACCATTATTGAACCAATAAGAAAGGATTATCACCTTTTACTACCTCGTGCTCTCGCATTTTAAGAGTTACACGTCGAACACCCTTCGAACCTCCGACATGCAAAGTTGCGAAATTGTTTTAAGTCAATTTGGTTAATAAAACGAATAATGACATTTAAGCCATAGTTAATCTTTATCGTGATTTCGTGACTCAGTGGTTGTTACCTCAAAAACAACATGTTTGTAACTCCGATCCCCGAAGTCGCGATATTCATTAATTAATTGTGGTTAATTAAAATCTTAAGTCAAATCATAGTTAATCAACCAAATCGCACTATCGCGAATTTGGGGTTCATGGTTTAAAGACTAGGAGTAAAATCATCTCATATTGCGAACGTCGAAAAGGGGATTAATGACTAAACACACTTAATTAAAAGGTTGAACTGGATTAATTAACACCTTAAACAACCTTCAACCCATACAACCTACGGACCAAGAATTAAACGTTGCCGTGATCCTCTCGAATCGCGAATTATCAAACATTTATGGCATTTATTAGAAATTTAGTGAGGTGATTGATAGTAAGATCTCATTTTATTTCTAAATATTTTTATTAAATGATTTAAACGTTCTATCAACAAGGACTCATACAGATTTAAGTGCTCAAAGCGAAAAGGTTTCAGTCATTATCTTAGGTTTCTTTCTAATTTGCGTAGAGCTAGTTCACCAAGATAACCTCTGTCTGTGTTTTCATTTTATGTGACAGGGGATCTAATTTCAAGGTTCTATATCATGGCTTCGCGAAAAGAGTCCAAGGCAGTTTCCGAGAGTCCAGGTCAAGGTTCATATATTATTTCCGATACCTCACCTAGAAGTATCAATACTGTCAAAACATGGACGCATGTCTCCAACATTTTGTAATCTGAGCTGATAAATTGTCCAGATGATTCCAGCGATAACGAGAAAGATGACTTGTCCACCAAATAAAAAATCGTCGCTCAGTCAGAGATGCACAAGATAGCAGCAAGGCCACGGCTTTTTCCCTATTATGATATGATTAGATGGGCGTTGGGCCATGTAGACATCCCGACTAGGACAATATTCAACGAGCAGAAGGTGGAAATTGGGACATTCAGACCAAAGCATTTACATGCAATGTATAAATTGTCTCCCACACCAAACCTTACTCACAATGTCGAATTCTTAGAGGGTTTCAAAAAGAAGGAATGCGAGCATTTTGAGAAAAGCTTATCCGATCTGATCAAAGACTGGGTTTTTCACCCCGCGAAAATTAGGGCCGATACTCATGGAATTTATTCAATCTCATCTTTAGTGCCACAATTCATGTATATTGCGATGATGGCCTATAGACTGTATGGGAAGGAGGACACCAATCACTTTTTTCTCCCATGGGTACCGCTTATTCATACAGTAGCTTAGGGATTTTCTTTCGACTGGGCCAAATTGTTGCCAGACAGTCTAACCAATCGAATTACAAAATATCAAGCACAAAAGACGAGTGGGAAAGCATCTTCATTCTTTATGTCTACTTACATCATGGGCGCTATTTTCTTCATGACACCTTTCCCATTAATGAGTTGGAGCTGGACTCCAACTAATGCAGAGCCTATTCATGTCTACCACTTAAAACTCTAGGAAGATAAAGCCAAAGAATTTGTCTATGAGATTTTCAATTGGGTAATGGTACCAATGCATGTCTCCATCTTTGGCCATCCACCTCCCAGGATTTCAGATAACATCATGGCCAGCCTGAGCAGCGTGGAAAATTGGTATATAGAAGCAGAGTTTTCGTATATTAGGGTTTTTGGCACCTCTGTCCCCCCATATGCTCTGCCACTATTCTTACTAGACAAGCTAGTATGTTGCGAGATCACCAGGAAAAATGTGCTAGGTGGGATAAGAAAGGATCTCAAAGGAGTATCGAAGAAGGTATGGCCACCCTTCCCCATTCATATTGGTACATATTCTTTATTAGATTTCGGCCATGCCAAAGCGGAGGCTACAACCTTGGAGGAAATGAAATTGGTAGAAATTGAGTTTAAGAAACATGACCCTAATAAGGTTGTGAGTAATCACATGGCGAGTTGTGGGATGAAGAGATATGAACATGAATACTCACCCCATGATGAAATCTTCTGAGGTGCGAGGTCCTACTCCGAAGTCTTAAGTCAGGTTCAAGCTCTGCTACTCGGTGATATGGTCGATTTTTATAAATTCCAATAGCACAGGAGAAGTTGTCTCCCCAAAGTTTTAGAGGGCAGAAACTCACAACCTCCGGGTACACAACAAGAAGAAAATAAAAGTTCAATGGGCGCGAAACCTAGCAAACAAGAGACTCTGGACAAGACAGAGGAAACTGAGATCTTGAATCAGGAAGAAGAGATCCCCAACCAAGAAGAAGGAAACCCAGAGTCAGTTACCAAGGAAATCAACAACCCCATTGCATCCATGACTCCCTTACAATTCACAAAGGGGAACCCAAATACAGAGTGGATATTCAAGGAGGAACTGACACCTATCTTTGTAGAAGAGTTGCCTCTTAGTGAATTCTTCTTCAGTAAGAAAAGGAAGGCCATGGTGAAGCAAGAAACATACCAAAGAGCGGGCGTAGTAGCTAAAAAATACAAAATCCTAACAGATGGAGAATCCTTGGAAGAGGAAGAATTCATCGATGAGGTAGCAGGAACATTGGGGGCTTATGCAACAACCAACCAATATTCAGTTGGAACTTTGAAGGCACAGTTGAAACAAAAGAACCTCTTGATCAACATATTGGAGGCTCGGGTAGCAACGACAGAGGCGAATGCCAGGAATGAGGCAAATAAAGGTTTCGAGCAAGCTAGAGTAACTGATCAATAGGAAATCGAGAGACTCAAATCCGATCTTCAGCAGATGCATCAGTCGACACAAATAAGCCAAACGCAGGTAAGTCAACATGAGGAGAAAATAAAACTACTGCAATCTAAATTAATTTCTGTTGAAAACCAGGTCATAGACATAACAATATTCTAATCCCAAGCCACGAAAATATGAAAGAAGGTAGAAGTAGCTCAATAGGATCTACTTGCCAAAGTAGAAACCATACAGAATCATTTTCGTATGATAGAACAAGCGTTAAATGATATATCCTTGAGAGAAAGAGAAGATGGGGTAGCTCGGGTTGCTTTCCAAGAGGCTGTTATAGCAACAATGAAAGAAGAGGTGGCCATCAGTTCCAGGTTGTCTATCCCAGAGAAAACCAGAGGTAACATCTTACTAAAGGCGTGGGAACATAATATATCTGAGAGAAGAAAAAGAGCTAAAGAGATGAGAGATGCTTGTGAAGAAACATTCGGCTTGATAAATAAAAATTTGTTAGATCTCGATAAGGAAGGTAGTGTTGGAACACTGGGAAAAATTGACATAGCCAAACATCTGCTGGATATCAAGGAAAATGTGGAAAAATGACAAGTTTAATTATCCCAGGTAAGTCAGGTCGATATTTCCCAAGTGGATAAATGGTTGATAAAACCAAGCTTGCAATTGTGGTATATCATCACGAAATACTGACAAGTAGGAAAAAGATTGCCACAGTTGGCAAAGAATTGCTACACTTTCGAGGCAAACAACCAAGCCGAACCTTCCAAGTTGATAGCCTAGTTGATAGAAAGGTGTGTTAATTGTATCGAGCAGGGGAAAGGGCAGACTTCTGGAGGCAAGTACTAACATATGCCTATTCCATCCTATTTTTGGAGCCAGAGAACAAGAAAAGAAAACTCCCTGCCCACGTGGAGGAAGATAAGAGACAAGGAAGTGAAACGCTTCATTTTCCATTTGTAACCTAGCTTTTTAGAACTATTAGAATTCAAAGCGTTTTAATCTTGTATAAGTATAATTTTGAAAGATAGAACAAGGGGATTTTTTCCTTTGGGCCAATTGTACCAGAGAATATTTCTTTCGCCAGAATTAATACAAGGCAAATCAAAGACTCTTTTTTTTCGTCAAGACTGGGTTATGTGTTTTTTCTGTTATTTCGCATCATTTCTCATATGTGTTTTTAATGAATGCTTAGATGCAATTTAGTACAACCTCTACTATGGTGATCATTTATTTCAGTCATCTAATTGTTTACATCTTTTCCTCTGTATCGGCTATCAGCAGGTACACGACCTGTGAATTGTTTAGATTTCTATATCATATGCTTCATTAAAGTTTTTCCTGCTTATTTTCTTCTTCTGCCACAAGGTGAGATTCTTCCCTGATTGATGCCTCACATTGTTCAAAAGCTCTATGTTTTCTCTTGCTTCATGCATGGTTTTAAAAATTAACTCAGTTACGGAAAACGACCTTTGATTTCGTTATACTATTAATTCGATTTTGGGATTCTTTATTGTATAATCTAAAGGTGAAACAACAACCAACACTTTATAAAAACTCTGTTCCTTTATGACTGTACCTATGGCAAGACAACCCAACATAGAACCCGGTCTCTCAGATCAAACCAACCTCGCTTTAAACCTTTTCGATACCATTCTGAAAACTGCTACTACCCGGGCCGAACTCGAACGTTCATTGGCAACCATTGAACGAGACATAAACATTCAAGAACAATTGGAAGCTAGACCCAGACAACTCATAAATCAACCTTAGCTTCTTTTGACAATTGTTTTCTTCCTTTATATCTTTCATCCTCTTTTTGGATTCCTAGACTCGGTACTTTATAGCCTTAAGTACAGAGTCTGGAACAACATCGGGGACCAAAGAACTGGACATTTCAAAACAACAAATATTGTCTATTTTTAGGGATCCTAGAAATGGACAAGAACTACCATTGACTAGGAAACACATATCCATTGAATAGTGCATCCATTCCCAGATTAGTCAAAACTGGATGGATAGGTGGTACATGGTTTTTGATAAACCTCCTTACAATAACAAGGAGATGCCCTTATGTTTTCTGAGGAAATTATGGGCTAAGTTTATTATGGGTAAGCATGTCAACTACTTTGACATTAAATACTTCCAGGGGGTGGGTTGAGGGTCTGCACAAGACCAAGAGTAGGCCAGGCGCAACCCCAAGTTAGGTCCCCATACCCCCAGGTGAAGGCCTAAACCCCTAACCAGCATCCTCCTATTGTAGAGAACTTGCAACAGGTACAACTAGCCATCTCATCATTGACTCATAACCTAGTGCAACACAATACCTTTGTTGCATTATCTCGTCAGGAGGTGCATGCCAGTGACATTGATAGAGGGTTTGGAGTGTCAACATGCACATGAGAGTACATTGAGGAGATGCCACATGGACATAACATCCGTCCATGTGATGCTCCAACTGCGGGAAGACATGATATGGGCCTATAGAGCCCACTGGACAACATAGCTTCATGGAGGAGGTTAGTATATTAACCCTCTTTTTGTTCTTCATCGTTATATATTTGTTTTGTATTTTGTGTATTTATATAGATATTTGATTGTATGTTGTTTTGTAGTTGTTGCGTCCCAGCAACAGACCCTCTACGCCTATGGATGCATCAATGCCTAGCCCCACCACTGATGTAACAATAGAGGCGTCATGTTCATTGGGTGCACCGTACACGCAGGTATGTATCACATTTGATAGATTCAACATAGTCATTTCATTATTTTATGTCATCCTCAAATTTTTTATATGTTCTCGTGTTTCTACAGGATTTGGCACCAGGTGATGTCGGGGAATGTAAATCTAGGATGGAAAAGTCATCAACGTCACAAGTATCATGTGTAAAGTTAAATATAGTATAATTCTCAATTTGTTTGTTAATTTTTTTTATTTTACTATTTGGTACTAATAGTTAAATTTTATTCATATGTATGCAGATCACCGATATATTTGCTATTTATAGTAGTATTGCACCCCCTGGGCACCTGGGTGTTGCTTCTGGGTTACCTTTCTCTAGGCCTAGTGTGTTGTAATCACTTTTACAACCTAGGAGGGTCCATCACAACCCACCTGTCTACCACCCACGCCCACAACCACTTTTGGCCCCATCGACAGAGACTACCACAATAGAGGTTGTCTTGGAGCAGGTTGTACAGCCTAGTTCTCCATCTTCAAATGATTCTCCATCGATGCCTGAGATATTCACAGTGAGATAATGCATTGATAATAATTTTATATGTTTGATGCATTTAGTTTATGCATATTTGCTTAATTTTCTTGACTTGATCCTTGTAACTGATGTAGGGTGGCATTGTAGAGAGATTAGGGTCACGAAGGAGGGTAACACCCTCATGATTGACAATTTAATATGCAATGAGTTGTTTTAAGTTAAATTACAAAGTGTCATTTTGTATGTCTATTAATTCATTGGTGGAAAAAAATTATAACACTGTTTATTCTTTGTGTAGTCTCCAGAGCGTCAAAGCACACCCAAGCATAGAACCTCTCGAGGTGCATCCTCGAGCAAGAGAAGAAAGATAAATTTCCAGGATGCTCTTGAGGGTGGCGAGGGTGGAAATGGTCAATGATTGACCAACTACTGCCATATCGTATCTAGGCTACGATATATATGTTTTATTTATTTTTTTTTTATTTATTTTTATGTTAGGGCACTTGTATATTGGGCATGAGTTGCCATTTTGTAAAAAATGTACAATTTAGACGATGTTGAGTGTGTGTGTATATATATATATATACATTTCATGGCACGCTTTTTATGAATCTCATTGTTTCTACATTTGATGTTTATGAATATATGAATCTCAAAGTGTTTGAATTCCAAAGTGTATAAATTTTATGTGAATTAATCCCTTGATTTGTTTCTAAAGAGATTATAAATACTTGCATTATGCATTAAGGAATAGCTTATGGGCACACACATTTAAGCTCAATGTCATTTTCTAGGGCACTCACAATATTCACCTCTTTCTATGCATGACATATACAAAATCATTTGATTTATGTGTAACCCTTCATAAATGCTAAAAAGACTAGTGAAGGACTCATTAATGCAAATGTTTGTTTAGATTGTGTAGTGGGTTTGTTCAACCCATCAATTATTAATAACGCTTATTTAGTAATGCTATGCTACCAAAATTCTATCTAGAAAATAATGCCTTACACATTTTCCTTCTTCCAACCTAATAAAAAATTAGCACATGTGAGTGGGTAAATTATGTGTCTTCGATAAATAGATTGATGTAGATCGACTACTTTTATGTGGTTTTTCTAGTATAGTACATATTATAGATAATCAACGATGCGATATTCAAAATGTAAAACTTGAAAAAGATACTAATGAATTTCCAAATTTGATATCTATGATACAATTTCATTACCTACACAATGTGTATATTGACTTGCTGATGATTGCAACTATTTCAAGTTGTCTCTGTCACACTATCTTGATTCTCAAGTAAGCCATCACTTTTACATGAATTAATTGTGTATCATCCATGAGAGGGGCTCTATTTATAGGTTATTTTTAGGGTTTTAGTTGTCTTAGGGTTTTAGTGGTAGTTGTCTTATGGATTCTCAAGTATGCATACCATGGTATCGCAATGGTATGCATACCAATGGTATCACAATGGTATGCATACCATTGTATTGCAATGGTATACCATGGTATCACAATGGTATGCATACCATTGCATACCATGGTATGCATACCATTGCATACCATTGGTATTCATACCATTGCATACCATTGGTATGCATACCATTTATAGGTTATTTTTAGGGTTTTAGTTTTCTTAGGGTATTAGTGGTACTTGTCTTAGGGATTCTCAAGTATTCATACCATTGGTATGGATACCATTTATAGGTTATTTTTAGGGTTTTAGTTGTCTTAGGGTTTTAGTGGTATTTGTCTTGGGGATTCTCAAGTATGCATACCATGGTATTGTAATGGTATGCATACCATTTATAGGTTATTTGTAGGGTTTTAGTGGTAGTTGTCTTAGGGATTCTCAAGTATGCATACCATTTATAGGCTATTTTTATGGTTTTAGTTGTCTAAGGGTTTTAGTGGTAGTTGTCTTAGGGATTCTCAAGTATGCATACCATGGTATTGCAATGGTATGCATACCATTTATAGGTTATTTTTAGGGTTTTAGTTGTCTTAGGGTTTTAGTGGTAGTTTTCTTAGGGATTCTCAAGTATGCATACCATTTATAGGTTATTTTTAGGGTTTTAGTTGTCTTAGGGTTTTAGTGGCAGTTTTCTTAGGGATTCTCAAGTATCCATACCATTTATAGGTTATTTTTAGGGTTTTAGTTGTCTTAGGGTTTCAGTGGTAGTTGTCTTAGGGATTCTCAAGTATACCATTACATACCATTGCCTATGCATACCATGAAATGGTGTGCCTTTTCAATGGTATGCATAAGCAATGGTATTTCCATTGCATACCATTGCAAAGACATACCTTTTCATAGTATCCATAGGCAATACCATTTTCTATGCATACCATGCAATGGTTTGCCTTTGCAATGATATGCATAGGCAATGGTATGAAATGGTATGCAAAGACAATACCATTGACTATGCATACCATTGCATAAAATTGAAATGCATACCATGTCATACTATTGCATGGTATGCATAGGCAATGGTATTTCCTATGCATACCATGCAATACCATGCAATGGTATGCAATGAAAATACCATTGCCTATGCATGCCATTGCATACCATGCAATGGTATGAAAAGTCAATACCAATGCCTATGCATACCATTGCAATACCATGCAATGGTATTGTCGTTGCATACCATGGAAATGGTATTGCAACAACTAAAAACAATTTTTGTACGTAGGCTAAGTCACGGCACCGATTATCACTTATGTAGAAGTGATACTCTTTCAATATAAATTTGTTTTGTTCATTACTGTCTGTTCCATGCCTATATGTGATATGTACCATTATGATGACCTGCTTTGAGTGATAATATTGGATTTGAATATCATTTTGTGGTTGAAGGGTGTAGTTCTCAGCAAAATCAACCACTGATAACACAATACCAACATGAAATGTATCTCTGCATATTCTAAAATTCTCATCCTGCGATTGAGCCACATGGACATGTTGAACATAATGTCGTGTATTTTCGATGAATTCCTTCATGAAGTCACAAAATCATAATTGGGAAGTAACCAATTGTATATTTTTTCTTTCCTATCTTCCATTAATATCATATGTCACATATTTAAAACTTTGCAAGGAAACCTCCTTCATCCCCAATTCATACTCATTGCTTACATGGATGCACTTGCTTAGTAATTCCATTCCACTGCACCTGGGGCATGTCCAATCTAAGCATGCATTTTGATCAAATCTAAAACCCTTTGGCCTTGTACACAAGATGTTGTGAATAAAGTCTCTAGATGACGATGATGACAATATAACTGGGCATTCTTGCAAAAGGGTGTTATGAAAAACACAATATATATATGTGTGTGTGTGTGTGTCATAATAATAATCATATTCAATGTGATATATACAACAACACATGTTACAAATTGTGTTTATTCGAACATACCAAGGCCTGCATTTATGGAAATATCTTTGGCCTAAGTTAAGTGCACTATGTATTGTCTTGAATCTCTCGTACAATTATGTCAGTGTAATGTCAAGATAGTATTTAATATGAGGTTCATGGTCCCTATATCCCCTTCTCAAATTTAGTACATATTTTTGGTTGGAAGAGGGCCTTGTGTTTTCATACCATAAATTATGAACTAGTCCCTTAACCGCTCCAATTAACTTCATGTCAGAATGAGGTAGCCTTCCAGTGAAGGCCCACAAATTTGTTGGGGAACCTATGTCGAGGCTATCTCGTCTATGAGAATGTTTTCTAAGGGTTTTTACATTGCATTTCAAGAGGTGAGAGGCTTGTTGTAGCAAACGATGTTATCTTGTGATCTTGCTAACAATTGATTGGGACAAGACACATTGGGTTGCATTACAGTCTTTAGAATGAGACTTCTTACCAATTATTTGAAAATCATATACAAGGTTTCGTACTATATGATGACTTGTTTCTACACTTTTGACTATTTTAATGCCTAAAATTCTCCTAACAACAATCAAACTTCTAGATTTTAACAAAAACAAAAATAATTGACATTTAGCAGCATCGAATTTTGGTTCAAAATATTCTTGAATGATTTTATAAGAGTGATAACAAATAGTACGATTAGGTAACTTACCTTCAAGTGATGCTATACCACTTTCATCGACCTGAATGCGTTTAGGAGATCTTCGTTGCGCAATGCTCAATCTAGGTAGGGACGATGAACCCCTATTCTGGGACTCTTGACCTCCATGTTGTGGAGTTAACAATGTTGCAGTTATTTCCCCTTCAATCAATGATGGATCAATTGTGGGAGGAGAGTGTACATGGGATTGTATAGTTTCCAAAGCATTTCACTGTCCAACAAGAGATTGCACCGCAAGACCTTCTTCACCACAATGGTGTACACTAGTTGTTTCTCTAATTTCATCCATTGTATAATCAGCTCCAAGCAAATCTTCCATCATCTGTTCATCCACAAAAAATTGTCTTGATGAGATATTGTTTGGATTTCTCTTTAATGAACTCTTTCTCTTTGCTTCTGGTGATGGAGGAGAAACAATAGCGACATCTATTCCACTAGAAATTGGATTTCCCTCTTCTAAAAGCCTACGCTTTGACATACATCACTTTTCTTTTTATCTTTCTTCTTCTACCTTTTCAATCAGTTTATTTTTTCTCCAAGAATTTATTTCTCGAATCCGGTGGTTCCCCATGTTTAAAGATAAGAATTGGCTTCCAAACACCCACCACAAATTTTTCTTTGTATTATGTAATAAGGCACAACCAAGTGGAGAAATTTGTTTTTGTATTACAAAAGAAGACACCTCTAATAATTCCAATTCCAATTGCACTTGGACAAATTTTTCTTCCAATTCCAAGAAGATACTAACAACAATTCCAATTGCACTTGGACAAATTTGTCTTCCAAGTCCAAGAAGAAACAAGAAGATACAAACAACAATTCCAATCACACTTGGACCAAATTTGTATTCCAATTCCAAGAAGACACAAGAAGATAGAAACAACAATTCCAATTGCACTTGGACAACTTTTTCTTTGAATTCCAAGAAGACACAATTAGATACAAACACAAATTCCAATTGCACTTGACAAAGTTGTCTTCCAAATTTTCCTTCAATTGTCTGGAAATAACACAATAGTCTTTATGAATCTAACAATAACACTAAAAAAATTAAAACATGTTTGTGCAGGATGTTTTTGTCTGAAGTTGTCGCGGTTTTTCCTTGACTATGAGATAGATGAGGTGGGGTGTGCTTGGAACCAAAAAATTCCTAGCAGGAACGTGCACGTGTTCCTAGAACACGTACGCACTAAAGCACGTGCACATTCTAGGAACACACACATGTTCCTTTTGATCATAAACGATCAACTGAATCAAGTCACATGAGCATGTGCACGCTCTTAATGCAACTAATATAATATTTAATATACACCAAACCTTTTTATGAATAAAAATGTATAGGTGTATGGGGACAATTAAGGCCTAAGGGGTTAGGATTGCAAGTGTTTTCAAGGATAGATCAATGGTTAGAGCACCAAGATGTGGGTGATGTGGGTGCAAGGGTTGTACATAAGGAATATGCATAGTGCACTCAGGGCTCGAGTTAAGATAGGGTTAAGGATTGAGTATAAGTTATTCCTAGGCTTAGATCGAGCTAGGGGGTCTATGTCATTATCTACATCAGGCTCTAGGTCAATGTCTAAATCTAGATCTAGATCTATGTGGTGGTATTGGTCATGGTCTACGTCAATATCTGGTTCTGGTGACAAGATAATTGGAGGAATGGAAACTACTGAAATGGACATTATGACCATTTGGAGGCTTATATATTATGAGATTTCAGTGCAACCAAATTGAAAGGACCATTTAGAGGCAGAGAGATAGTGAGATTGTAATGAACCGTTTGGAGGCCTAAACATCATGATATTGCAATACACCCAAGTTGAAATGACCATTAGAGGCGAAAAGATGTGAGATTGAAGTGCACCCTTTGGAGTGTCGGATCAAATCAAATTATGATTAGGTTTATATTCTATATTTTCTGGGAAGGGATGGAGATCAGAAAATGCGTTGCAAAGAGAACATATTTGCATTCATTTCATTTAAAATTTTTCTTTGGCAGTTTGTTTTCTTTGCTGATATGAATTTACTTGAGGCTGGCAGAGTAGGTATGAGCTTTGATTTCATGAATCTACAAATTAATGCTATTTATGTGAGTGGATTAATCAATATCTATGTGCAAGTTAAAGATAATGATTAATAGAGGAACAACAACAAGTCATGATAGGTTTCATTATTTTGGGCATTGTCAAGCTCTAGGTCAGCGTCTAAATCTATATCTAGCTCTATGTCATGGTCTACATCAAGCTCTGGGTTATCATCTAAATATAGCTCTAGATCTATGATGTGGTCTAGGTCATGGTCTAGGTCTATGTCATGGTCTAGGTCGTGGTCGTGGTCTAGGTCATGGTCTAGGTCTATGTCTCGGGGGGTAGAGAGTGAGAGAGTGAGAGTATGGGGGGTCTATGTCATGGTCTATGCCAATCTATAGGTCAACGTATAACTCTATATCTAGCTCTGTGTCATGGTCTAG